>JBCEWC010011137.1:0-16980 GCA_038996855.1 Solanum aculeatissimum
ATATTCAACTTTCAAGACAAAGGGCAAAAATGTCCAAAAAAAACTACTTTATAATGTGAACACACTATTTTATCATTGTGGCCAAATTTTGGGTCAAATTTGTGGCCAAATAGGAAACTTACATATATAATTGTTGGCTTAATTAATTAACATTGAATCCGATGGGCATGCATTAATTACTTATTTAACTAATTTTTTTAAATATTTTCTTTTCAATTTATTAAATTTTCTCTTTCTTGTCCTTTTTTTTTTCTTAAATTTCTTTCTTAATCATCAACTCTCTTTTTTTGTTTTTCTTTTCTTATTTGGTAGAAATATTGGTGTTAAATTTGTAACCACGAAAAAAATTCAGGCTAGTAGTTCAAAAGGACATACGAGAAGAAGACGACTTCCACTAACAACAAAGCCAAAGACAATAATGTTATCTCGTGTATTCAAAATAGTAAAGTAAAAGTATTAAAAAGATGAAACGGAAGAAGAATTAGAGTCTACGGAAGAAGTATTATCCAGTGCTTAATGGAATTTAATCCCCTTATAGTATTCGAGGTTGTGAATTATTTCCTTCCGAGATAAAATAGATAAACTGTTAAAAAAGTAGTAGTAGCTCAAACTTTAATAAAGTCAACAACAAAATCATATTAAAAGTATACTAACCTTCTTTATTTAATAGACTTCTACTTCTTTCATATTTGAATCAAGAAAATACTCTACAACCGCTAAAGAAAATTCTGATTTACCACGAGTTCTAATTAGAGATAAAATCTCTATATATAGGACCTTTATAAATAAACAATTTATCAAAATTACTTTTGTAGTAAATTATTTATCTTTTCATAAGTTCACAACTAAATTTTAATTTTCCCTATAATGTTTGTTATCAAATGAGGTAAACATTTTGATCACGCGCAAAACACGTATAACAAGACTAATAAGAATAAAAACTTCAAGCATATAACAAAAAAAATACAATAAAACAAAAATACTAACATAAAATGGGCATGCAAGGTTTTGAACCCAAGGCATCCAGAAAGCCATCAGACGCCTCAACCACACGAGCTACAAACACTTTAGTGCAATTAGTGTCCTTTTAATTTATTTATAATTTTATTTTATTTTTAATACAATATAATATATAAAATTTGACAAAATTGTGTGACACTCTTTTACTCAATCCATAGATCTGCCCCTGGTAATATGGGGTCAACCATTGTGATCTAACCCAATATGACAGTCTAACACACTTAGACTCAACCCTCTTTTCACTCACTTATAATCTAGTCCCAACACAAACAAAAATTGCGAAATCAAGAACACAAGCACGTATAGGAACAAGTCCCAACTTTGTTATTAAATTCGTGTCAACAAAGAAGCACACAAAGACTTAGCCTACAAAATTTATCTAGGCCAACATGCAACATAAGACTGATTGCATGTGCTTTTAAATATGCCACAAACAACCCAATCATGTGCCAACCATGTGTCTGCCAAATCAGTTGACATCCCCAATTGATAGGCTTAATTTAAAATTTGAATTACAAGTTTATCCAGGCTTGTTGACATGTCCAAACAGCTAGAAACTCCCGGTAACCACCAATTGCCCACACATGTGCAAGACATATGTGAGCAACCTTCAAATTTGGGGCCCAATGCCTTGCCCTTTGGCGCTTAGATTTACGCCTGACCCGTATGCCTGTGCCATGTCCAGGCCCTACACACTTGCTTGTGCCATGACACAGGTCCTGCCTTGCACAATTTGTCATTGGGGTCCGATTTCCTACGCCATTGATCTTGTTCAACACCTAGTCTCAAACTTGTTTAGCTACAATCATGCCACATCATAGAATATATAAAGTGTCCCTACTTTCTTATACACCTCATTAAATAAAAATCCATAATAAAAATATTTCATAAATTATATTCCGCCATACCAAACTTCCATTGTTGTAACATTAATAACAGCCTCCATTTATGAAATTCAAACTAGAAACTCAGGTAAAACGTGCTGATTTGTTAATCAAATGGATACATAAATTATTGGGCCGCTGAATCTTTCCATTATCAGAAAAACCCAATAATCACTCTTCTTCTACCTCTGCTATGCTAACATTTTTCTCCGCCGGAGCCGGTGCTGCTCCTCCGCCGGCATTAACCAAATCGACGATCTGGGCGTGCTGTAATTTTCCCGATTTTCTTCCTAAACAAGTCGAGAAGATTAAAGACCCTTATGCTAGAAAATTGGCTTCACGAATTGAGAGAATACCGGTATGTCCCGAAAAAGAATGAACTACTTCCTTTTTTAGTCTCTTTTAAAAAAAAGAAAAAGACATTCCTTTGTTCTTTTTCTGAAAATATTTAAATTTTCACGGGGCATATTTAAAATTATAAAATTAAATAATATTTTGATATATTTGAGATGATTTCTGTATGTTTTGTTGTGTGTGAACTCACTTTTGTTAGTTTATTTTTGAAGTAAGCGAATCACATGCAAATTTAGAATTTTTAGAATATGGATTCACGAATTGAGAGAATGTCAATATGTTTCTCCGTTTAAGAAAAATAATGAACTATTTTTTTTTTTAGTCTGTTTAAGAAAAAAGAAATGACATTTTTTCTTTTTTGATAACATTTCAATTTCAAATTTTCACAGGGTATATTTAATACTATAAGATTAAAGGATATTTTGGTATATTTGACGTAATTTTAATTTATAATCACAAAATTTAAAAGTCTTCTTTATTTTCTTAAACTTGGTGCTATTTTTCTATATGTTTTGTTGTGTGTGAACTCACTTTTGTTATTTTATTTTTCCAAATAAACAAGTCACATGCAAATTTAGAATTTTTAGAATATGGATTCACAACTTTTTTGTAAAAAAATTTAAGATTTCTAGTGTTAATAAGTAATTAACACAAGTTTCAACCATGTGCACAATTTTGCCTTCTTGTGGGATTGATGACAACAAGGGCGGAGCTAGTAGAGGGTGATTCGAACTTTTTACGAAAAATTACATTGTTTATATGTGATTAAATTTATTTTTATGTATATATATAATATATAGTAGATGTTGACTTCATTCCGTTTCTTTGCGTACTTACTTCTTCATATGTTACACTTTTTAATGAAAATTTTGGCTCCACCACCGATGACGACCACCAATTTTTGAAAATTTGTACGTAAAAATCTAAATTTAGCCTTAAATTGGCTCCTGGTTGAGGGTGTGGCATGGATCAAATTTATGAGAACAACGAAAAATCTTTATTTTTTAAGAAAATATTTTTTTTACCATTTGAGGAGCAAGGGTGTGACCTAGTGGTCAATGAAATGGGTTGAGAACCGTGACGTTGCTTGTGGAGGTAGCAGATATCCGGTAGAATTAGTCTAGATTCGCAAAAGCTACTACGTACATCATGATAAAAAGTCTTCTTAAGCAATTGTTAACTCCTTCCATCCCAATTTATACGAAGGTAATGGATGGATATGAAATTTGAGATGTTAATTTGATTTAAAATATATTTTTTGGTAATAGTGAAAGAGAATGTTAAAAATAATGATTGTTATTCAGGATTTTAAGACTGAATTTTAATCCTCGTCACAAATTTCTGAATATCATGCTTATTCTGTTTTGTACTGAATCCATTATTCTCTTCCTTTATAAAGTTATTATTGTTATTCAAAATTTTAAGACTGAATTTTAATCCTCGTCACAAATATCTAAATATCTTGCTTATCCTGTTTTGTATTGAATACACTATTCTCTTCCTTTATAAAGCTACTGTTATTCAAGATTTTAAGATTGGATTTTAATCCTCGTCACAGATATCTGAATATCTTGCTTATCCTGTTTTGTATTAAATCCATTATTCTCTTCCTTTATAAAGTTATTGTTATTTAGGATTTTAAGACTGGATTTTAATCTTCGTCACAGATATCTGAATATCTTGCTTATTCTGTTTTGTATTGAATACACTATTCTCTTCCTTTATAAAGCTATTGTTATTCAGGATTGTAAGATTGGATTTTAATCCTCGTCACAAATATCTGAATATCTTGCTTATCCTGTTTTGTATTGAATCCATTATTCTCTTCCTTTATAAAGCTATTGTTATTCTGGATTTTAATCCTCGTCACAGATATCTGAATATCTTGCTTATCCTGTGTTGTATTGAATCCATTATTCTCTTCCTTTATAAAGCTATTGTTATTCTGGATTTTAATCCTCGCCACAGATATCTGAATATCTTGCTTATCCTGTTTTGTATTAAATCCATTATTCTCTTCCTTTATAAAGCTATTGTTATTCTGGATTTTAATCCTCATCGCAGATATCTGAATATCTTGCTTATCCTGTTTTGTATTGAATCCACTATTCTCTTCCTTTATAAAGTTATTGTTATTCAGGATTGTAAGGCTGAATTTTAATCCTCGTCACAGATATAAATATCTTGCTTATCCTGTTTTGGATTGAATCCACTATTCTCTTCCTTTATAAAGTTATTGTTATTCAGGATTTTAAGACTGTATTTTAATCCTCGTCACAAATATCTGAATATCATGCTTATCCTACTTTGTATTGAATCCACTATTCTCTTCCTTTATAAAGTTATTATTATTCAGGATTTAAAGACTGGATTTTAATCCTCATCACAGATATCTGAATATCATGCTTATCCTGTTTTGTATTGAATCCACCATTCTCTTCCTTTATAAAGTTATTGTTATCGCCTTGATGGTTTATCTTCACTGCTCGTTTGTTTAGGTAAACTTATCGAAGGGATGTGTCATGAGTAGTTGTGTGAAGCCAAAAGAACAGAAAGAGGCCAATCCAGTTGTGCTTCTTCATGGTTTTGATAGGTGTGCTTCATACTAAGCTAAATGTTTTTGATCACTTTTTCTAGCTGTGCTCCTGTTGTTCATTATACCTCGTTGTTCAGCACGTGTTTAGAATGGAGGTACACGCTTCCATTGCTCGAGGAAGCTGGGTTGGAGACTTGGGCAATCGATATCCTTGGATGGGGTTTCTCTGATTTAGGTATTTTGTGGTGTTCTTGCTCTTTCTTGATTTTCATTTCTCAAACAAGACTCGAGACTTGCTCATGGTTTCCTCTCTTTATGTTTCCTTTTGATTTTTAAGAAAAACTTCCATCGTGTGATGTAGCTTCTAAGCGAGATCATCTTTACCAGGTATAAATATGCACATTCACAAAGAGTGCTCAAACCTTTACTGACATAACTTAATTGTCGTTAGATCCAATGTCACTATAAGCTTTAAGGGCGTTTACAAACAACGCTAAGTGTACATTCTGACTTATTTGTTCTTGTTTTTTTCTCTCAGATGTGGTCTACCTACATCAAGAGGCCAATGGTACTAGTCGGTCCGAGCCTTGGATCTGCTGTTGCTATTGACTTCTCTGTCAATTATCCAGAAGCTGTAAGTACATCCAGTAACTGTGAATCCCTTTCGAGATTATACATATTAATTTCAAGTATGAAGAAGGAATCACTTTGACGTTATAGGTGGATAGACTGGTTTTAATCAATCCAAGTGTTTATAGGAAAGGTACAGGAAACCTCGCAAAGTTACCAAAACCAGCAGCTTATGCCGGGGTGAGTTCTTCCCATATGCTCTAAATAAAGGGATATATTGTACTCCGATTTTGACATGTTAAATATATATTCTGATCGGAATCATGGATATAACATGTTTTCAAATATGTTTACAGCATTTTTCGAGTAATCTTCCATCTACGATTTCTTTTGTGTTTTCAACATTTTGACAGAAAACCTGTTGCAGGTCTACTTGTTGAAAAGCATACTGGTTCGCTTATATGCAATATCATTGGCTTTCAATGGCTTACCATTAAGTACATGTATAGACTGGACTAATGTAAGTTTTGAACCGCTCTCATCTTTAAGAAATTTGAAAACTCATAGAGCTCAACAACAACAACATAACCAGTAAAATCCCGCTAAGTCTAGGGAAGGTAGAATATATGCAGACCTAATCACTACCTTCTGGAGGAAAGTCGTAGAGCTCAGATGTTTAAAATGTGCATCTGCACTATTTGTCTAATCAGACCTTTTCCATTACTTGTTTTTCCAATCCAGATAGGCCGTCTACATTGTTTATTACCTTGGTGGGAGGATGCAACAGTGAATTTCATGATCAGCGGAG
Organism: Solanum aculeatissimum; assembly: GCA_038996855.1. Classification (NCBI taxonomy): domain Eukaryota; kingdom Viridiplantae; phylum Streptophyta; class Magnoliopsida; order Solanales; family Solanaceae; genus Solanum; species Solanum aculeatissimum. The sequence continues at coordinate 6,173 of JBCEWC010011137.1, forward strand.
GTTACAACGTCCTTGATCAGATAGAACATGTATGTGGAAGTTTACTAATAATCAATCTCAAGTGTTTCTGATAGTGCTGAGAACGTTTTGCTCCATTTTCTATGTTGTCGACTGGGTTCTTCTTGTCTCCGCGGAAAATTCTTCAGCTTTCTCATTGCTAAGTGTTCTGTCATACAGGTCAAGCACAAAACAGTGATAATATTGGGTGAAGACGATCATATTGTTGACTACAAGCTCGGAGTGGTACGTTTCTTTCAAACTTCGGAAAATAATTACAGTTCTGTTACTTCCTAGCAGCCAAATATGTTGTACATTGAGTAATAACTGAAGTTTTCTCAGAGATTGCATTGTGAACTTCCAAATGCGACTCTACGCCAAATACCAAATTGTGGTCACATTCCTCATGTGGAGAAGCCTGATGTTGTCACCAAATTGATCACGGAATTTGTTCAGTGTGATCAATCACAAAGCGCGAAACGTGGATCTGTCTCCTCCATCTTTGTTCCTGTGATTACTGCTACTTGTACGAGAGGATGTTTAGCATATCCGACGTCTGTACCATCTCTTCAATTTCAGGACATTATGGTGTCATGAATCAATACTATATTTTGCTTGTATTTGTATATAAATAAAGGTGAAAAAGTTGAAACTTAAAGGCATTTAGCTTAGCCAATTTGAAGTTAAAATGTTATCTTTGAGGTGAATTTGTAGTTGAAAACATTTTTGAACTTCTTGTCAATTATTAGTTTGTCTCCAAACCATTGATTTCAGCTTGTGATATTGTCCGTTTTTGTCCGCTTTGAGCTTAGGCCTGTATAGCTTTAAAGCGCGTCGACTTATATACTCAGCATCTTTTTTGTGTTGTGCTGATGTGGAGATGTGGGACTTAGGTTTGCCCCACCGTATAGGATTCGCCTAAACTCTACACTGAGGTTTGCCACGCCTCACCGAGATCCGGAATCGCCTAAACTCTATACTGAGGTTTGTCACGCCGCTTTTGTTCGCTTTGAGCCTAGGCTCGTACGACTTTAAAACACGTCAACTTATATACCTAGTATCTCTCTTGTGTTGTGCCGATGTGGAGATATGGGACTTAGGTTTGCCCCACCGTATAGGATTCGCCTAAAATCTACACTGAGGTTTGCCACGCCTCACCAAAATCCGAAATTTGCTTAAACTTAGTTGACTTTTGGCCCACATCGGCAAGACTAACATAGGAAAGACTACATATTTATATATATGTCATATCAACAGAAAGTTTCACTTATATGCCCGTGAGTAACACGTTTATGTGTATGACATGAGAGGGGTATTTTAAAATAGTAAAGAGAGTCGTAGGGATTCGTAAAACAGGAGAAGATCTATAACAACCCATCTTAAGATCTTAAGATAAGAAGTCTCACATGGACAAAACACAGATGTTGGGTATATAATTAAACAGACTTTACCTACTTGTGACACGTTTAAAGTCGTGCGGACTTGGGCCCAAAACGAATAATATCACTAGCGATCTGGACTTTTACGCATGAGAAGGGTGTTTTAAAATTTAAATTAGCCAAACATAATCTAAATTAGCTTTCTTTCTCCTTGGTCTATCTTTTTTCTTCAAAAAATTTTCGAAAACGACTTCTTTATCTTCACGAGGTAGTGGTACTATCCTCCCCAAATTTTACGTAGTGGAATTTTGCTAGGTTGTCGTTGTTATTGTATGATTAAATTTTTTATTATTCATCTCTTTTCTGTTAATCTATATTTAATCGTCATAATTTTCTTTTTAATAGTCAAACAATATAAATTTCACTAATATTTTAAGATTTTTATTATGTTGATATAAAAACGTTATCGTAATTTATAGTATTTTTTGTATAGTTTTTGAATGTCTAATTTTTCATTTTAAAATATCAAATTAATATAATTTAATTTAATTTTAAAAGTTAATCAAATTAACTCAAAAATTTAAAAAGGATGAACGGAGTACACAATTACTCTTTTTGGTCCAATTTAGATGAATTAGTTTGATATTAAATTTTTAAAAAATTATTTTATAATATGTGATCTAAAATAAGTGATAAATATTTATACACAGTAAAAATAATATTTTTCATAATTAGCTTTCAAATTTTTTTCCAAAAAGGCATGTGAAAAATGCGACTCGCCTAAAATTCCTTCTTTCTCTTAGTTCTCTACATCTGCTATATGCTGACAGTTCTCTCCGCCGGAGCCGGTGGTGCTCCGCTGCCGGAATTTCTCCTTAATGGATCCAATTTGAAATGTTCGAGTTCGAGGCGTTTAAGGATCTGGGCTGGCTGTGATTTTCCCGATTTTCTTCCTAAACAAGTTGAGAAAATCAAAGACCCTTATGCTAGAAAGTTGGCTTCACGAATTGAGAGAATTCCAGTACGTTTTTCCACTCTTTTTTGTAAAATGTGGGGTTCTTTTGGTGTTTGTGAAGCTGATTTTTCGTTGTGTTCGAAGTGTATGAAGTATTAGGAATCAGTCGGAGTGGGGGTGGGGGATTTGTACTTTTTGTTGAAATGGGTCTGTGCTGATGGGTAAAAATTTCGTTTCTTTAGACTAATTTAGTGTCTAAAATCAGTAGATTAGGACTTGGATCATGCATGCAGGATGTTATGGATGGGTTGTTTTGATGTTCTTTTTGTAAACTTGGTGTCTGAATAACCTTTCGTAAAGGTAGGGGTAAACTCTGTTTACATACTACAACTCTCCGGACCGTACTTGTGAAATTACATTACACTGAGTAAGAGGGGTTGGGATGGGGTGGGGGATTTGTACTTTTTGTTGAAATGGGTCTGTGCTGATGGGTAAAAATTTCGTTTCTTTAGGCTAATTTAGTGTCTAAAATCAGTAGATTAGGACTTCGATCATGCATGCAGGATGTTATGGATGGTTTATTTTGATGTTCTTTTGTAAACTTGGTGTCTGTGTAACCTTTGGTAAAGGTAGGGGTAAACTCTGTTTACATACTACAACTCTCCGGATCGTACTTGTGAAATTACACTACACTGAGTATGGGGGGTTGGCCGGCAACCTTGTGTACAGTGGCGGAGCCAGAATTCTTAATAAGGGGATCAAAATATGAACAGTGTAATTTATCTTTAAACTACAAATAAAATAAAAAATGAAGTGTTATACATATGGAGGAGGTTCAATATCTATCTACTATATATACATAAAAATAATTATAATCATGTATAAGCAATGTTATTTTCATAGATATCACACTCCATACCTAGATTAATGCAGCAGGTGTGTATGTAACCATTGCAGTAGTTAGTATACCTGCTGTGACGGAGGTGTCCGTCCATGATCCACAACTTAAAAGAGTCTTCTTGTATGGACTGTGTATTTTCCTTTTAATCCTAAACTCAAAATATCTTGTTTCTCCTGGTTCATTTAGGTAAACTTTTCGAAAGGTTGTATCATGAGTAGTTGTGTGAAGCCAAAAGAACAGAAAGAGGCCAATCCAGTTGTACTTCTTCATGGTTTTGATAGGTATGCCTCATGCTAAACTAATAGTATTGATCACTTTCTCTTGCTGTGCTCCTGCTGTTCATTATATCTCATTGTTCAGCACATGTTTAGAGTGGAGGTACACACTTCCATTGCTTGAGAAGGCTGGTTTGGAGACCTGGGCTGTTGATATTCTTGGATGGGGTTTCTCTGATTTAGGTATATTGTTTTGTTCAAGCTCTTTCTCAATTTTCTTTTTACAAAAAGATTTTGTGAACAAAGACTCAAGATCTGTTCATGGTTTCATCCCTTTCTGTTTCCTTGTGATTTTTAAGGAAGGCTTCCATCATGTGATGTGGCTTCCAAGCGTGATCATCTTTACCAGGTACCTACGGATTTTATAAATATATGTTCTAATCTAGTATCGGAAACAACCTCTCTACCAAGGTATGGGTAAGGCCATATTCTAATCTAGTATCGCAAACAACCTCTCTACCCCACTAAGGTATGGGTAAGGTCTGTGGTGCCCCTTTCCCTCCCCTGACCCCAATTATGGGACCACATTGGGTATGTTTTATATGTTCTAATCCAGTGCATACTAACTTGAAAGGCTGGAACTAGTTTCATTTATCGCAGATTACTTTGGTAGAGAAGAAGTAGCCTATATAAGTACACAATTAATTAAGAAGTCACATTCAATTAGCTCCAAGGAGTGTAGGGTACATAAATACTTAACATGCAGGGTAAAGTTCCACAAATTACACTATTCTTCTGTTGTATGATAGCACAGTTATGTAGCATCATAGAGGAGCTCTCTTGCTTACTAGGCAGAGACCCACCTAGGAAATAATGGTGTAGTGTTTACTTCATTCAAGTTTCTCTGTAAAAACCAGTACAAGGGCAATAAGAATTTTCCATTTACTCGTTTCCTAATTTACAGTCTCGTTTTTCTTTCAGTTGTGGTCTACCTACATCAACAGGCCAATGGTACTAGTTGGACCAAGTCTTGGATCCGCTGTTGCTATTGACTTCTCTGTCCACTATCCAGAAGCTGTAAGTACGTTCAATGACTGTAAATCCCTATCCATATTTTATTGATTAGTTTCTACTCTCTAGTATTACGGAGGAATCATTTTAGGGCTAACTCTGAAGTACTTTTTTTTTTTTAGGTGGATAGGCTGGTTTTAATCGATGCAAGTGTTTATGCAGAAGGTACTGGAAAGCTTGCAATGTTACCCAAAGCAGTAGCTTATGCTGGGGTGAGTCTTCCCCAAGTTCTCTTAAAATAAAGAGATACATTCCACTCCGACTTTAACCATTTGATGTAACTGAACGTCTATATCATAAGGATTGTGATTTCACCAATAACTTGGTTATGTTATTATTAGCTTTAAATGAAAAGGATAGAAGCTTCTTACCTACTTGTTAGTTGTTAATGATGATTGAATCAACTTATTTGATCCAAGATTTAGCACCCCTTGTATACTGACGCTCTTTGTTCATCAGATCTTTCCCTTATTGCTGCAAAACCCCAAATAAAGAAAGAACCCGTTCTAGATACACGGGACTACCACTCGAAGGGAAATATTCTGATCCAAATCATAGATACAACATGTTTTAAATTATGCTTACGGCATTCTTCGAGTATCTTACATCTATGATTTCTTTTTGTTTTCTCTATCTTGACAAAAAGCTGTTGCAGGTCTACTTGTTAAAAAGCATACCACTTCGTTTATATGCAGCATCATTGGCTTTCAATGGCTTACCATTGAATACATGTATAGAATGGACTAATGTAAGTTTTGATACTCTGAATCTTTAAGAAACCTGAAAGTCGTGGAGCTCAGATTTTGGAATGTGCATCTGCACTACTTGTTTTATCAAACCTTTTGATTACATGGTTTCCTATCCAGATAGGTCGTTTACATTGTTTATTGCCTTGGTGGGAGGATGCAACAGTGAATTTCATGATCAGCGGAGGTTACAACGTCATTGATCAGATAAAACATGTATGTGGAAATATACTAAATAATCTTTAAGGGCTTCATACATAGACATGCCTGTTGCCACCTTCATTGCTTCCTTTTATCATGCCTACTGTATCAAGCAACATTTTCCAATTACCTTGATGAAGATATGAAAAAACAAATATGGTTTAAATGCTATCTCCAGTTTAATTTTTGTATGTACTGAAGTTTCTAGGTGCTCCTGAGCTAAGATATGGTGAATCAGTAATTCTTTGTTCAATGGCGTTGCTTAAAATATGGTTTATTAGTTCTGTGCTATCATGCATCTCCAATTTTTATGCTTATCTTAGTTCTGTTCTTCAGCTTCCTGATGCTAGGAGTTCTGTCGTACAGGTCAATCACAAAACACTAATAATATGGGGTGAAGATGATCAAATTATTGACTACAAGCTTGGAGTGGTATGTTCCTTTCGAACTTTCAGAAAAATATTACTAACCTGTTAGCTCCTAGCAGCCAAATATGTAGTACATGGAATAATAACTGAAATGTCCATTGAAACTTTTGTGCTCAGAGATTGCATTGTGAACTTCCAAATGCGACTCTACGCCAAATACCAAATTGTGGCCACATTCCTCATGTGCAGAAGCCTGATATTGTCTCCAGGTTGATCGTGGAATTTGTTCAGTCTGATCAATCACAAACAGCAAAACCTGACTCCATCTCCACGATCTCTGTTCCTGTGATTACTGGTACTTGTACAGACAGATATTTACTACGATAGTCATCTCTAGAAAGCTGGAATTCTTTGTGATATTAGCAATTAGAATAGTACAGATTGAGGATTAGAAACTGCAATATCTTACTTGAGACTTATTGTTGGATGGAAGGTTTGTTGAATTATATATGTTTCTTGTATTTGCCGTTTACCAGTTCTTACGACAACGTACCTAGTGTAATCCCATAAGTGGAATTTGGGAAGGGTAAGGTATATGCAGACCCTACCCATACCTCTGTGGGATAGAGAGGTTTTTGATAGAAGTTACTCAGAACAGAATTACAAGAAAAGTATGACGATACAAATGCAATAGATTGGGTGAAGAGGTTGTCTCTAATAAACCCTCGGTTTTCGGTTTGAAAGAGAAGCTACTTGAGCAGTACGTTTATTCTATGTGCACCCAAAGAGTAGTAGCTTTCGGAAAAAAAGAATATCATAGTCGGATTTGACCGATGGTTTAAAGCAACTTTTGAACTCCTTTGAATATTTTATGTTAAGAAAATTCATTAAAATTCTTATCACAAGCAAACTATAATTTATAAATGAAATATTAAAATATCTTACAATATCATATTAATACTTCATATTCCTTTTATACATAAATATTTATAAGTTTTTTTTTTTGAAATTTTTTTTAGAACTATGAGTCTATTTTTATAAAATATAAATTTATAAATAAAATAAAATCACAAAGTTAGAAATTGAAATTCCGCCACTACATGGTTGGATAATATGAGTAGGAGGAAAAACAGTGGCCACCGTGCAGGGCTGAGTGAGTGAGAAACAAAGAATATGTTGACACTGCTCTCTGCCGGAGCCGGTGGTGCTCCGACGCCGGCGTTTCGAACAATTGGGCCCAATTTGAAATGGTCGAATTCGAGGTGTTTAAGGATCTGGGCAGGTGAATTTCCTGATTTTCTTCCTAAACAAGTCGAGGATATCAAAGACCCTTATGCTAGAAAGCTGGCTTCACGAATTGAGAGAATACCAGTACGTTTTTTTCTCCTTGGTATTATCTTTTCTTTTTGGGATAATTTGTAGTTTTTTAATTTGATTGTAGAATTTCAAAATTGGGGGCAAATTCTGTAGATGTGTTAAATTTTGTTTAGTGTTTGAATAAATGACATGCAACATGGGCAAAATTTTGGGTTTTGTTCTAATGAGTAAAGTTTTGTTCTTTTGGACAAATATTATCACATAGGTAGCAAATTCGAAAATTGGTTACTCCCGTCTCAATTTGTTTGTCTTATTTTGACTTGATACAGGCTGTAAGAAAGTTCAGACTTTTGAATGTCATGGTCTTAAACTAAACATACGTAGATATGGAAAGTTCAAATTATAGTGTTACTAAAAAAGGAAAGAGACGTTGTTTTTTTAACTGGACTAAAAGGGAAAGTAAGATGAACAAATTTAAATGGGAGTAGTGTTTTATAACCTAAAATCAGTAGTACAAGATTTGAACTCATGGATGCAGGTACTTATTAATTATTATTGCAGCTACAGGGGTTATTTTTATGTCTTTGCATGTGGATGTTATATATGGATTAGATTACAAGGAACAAGAGAGTTCTTTTTCCCTTTTTTGATCTTCTTAAAATTGTTTTCTTTTCAGCTCATTTTATATGATGGTATTTGATTGAACCTAGAATCTGAAGATGCTAATTTGACTTCAATGTTTTCTCGGCAATAGGGCAAGAAAATATTGAAGAAATGGTTAAAACGTCAATTTAACAGAGATAACACCAACGCCCCAATGTATAATTTGGATAGCTCAGTCATCTTGATTTATTGAAAGTCATGAAAGACGTATAGAACTGACATGGTGTCAAACATTTTGGGACATCCCCAAATGGAAAGAGTATCATATACTGGGAAGCAGGGAATGTATTTTATAGAGGCAGACTTTTATGACTTTGGGTGCTGACTACCACTAGACACACAACTTTGTGACGATGCATGCTGACTTAGTATGAATGTATATTTTATAAGTATTTTCATGTTCACACACACTTGGAACCGAATGGAGCAGGTGCTAATGCACCCATTGCAGTAGTGCACCCTCTGTCATAGAGGTGTCCATTCATCATATGCAACTTAATCATTCTTCTTTTATGTATTCTGTCCTTATAATCCTAACAAAGTCACATATCTAGATATATTGCTCTGAATTGAATTAACCATTCTCTTTCTTTATGAAGTTCTGGTTACTGCCTTTGTTTGATGGTCCAGCTTCATTGCTGGTTCATTTTAGGTAAATTTATCAAAGGAATGTGTCATGAGTAGTTGTGTGAAGCCAAAAGAACAGACAGAGGCCAATCCAGTTATGCTTCTCCATGGTTTTGATAGGTATGGCTCACGCTAAGCTAATAGTTTTGATCACTTGCTCTTGTCGTGCTCCTCCTTTTCATTATACCTCATTGTTCAGCTCATGTTTAGAGTGGAGGTACACACTTCCAATGCTTGAGGAGGCTGGACTGGAGACATGGGCAGTTGATATCCTTGGATGGGGTTTCTCTGATTTAGGTATGTTGTCTTGTTCTAGCTCTTCCTCGGTTTTTTATTTTTCAAAAAAGATTTTGCTAACAAAGAGAAGATTTGCTCATGGTTTGTATTTTTTTGTTTCCTGTGATATTCAAGAAAGGCTTCCGTCATGTGATGTAGCTTCCAAACGTGATCATCTTTACCAGGTACCTCCTGGTTCCAAAATATATGTTCTAATCTAGAGCATATGAACTTGAAAGGTTGGAATTAGTATCTTTCAACTTTCATTACACATTTTAATAAATGTGAAGTTACATATCTAAGTTCAACACTAAAGTAAATCTCACAATCATTTTTTTCCTAGTAGTGTAACTATAATACTTAGTATGCAGGGTCCCGTGCACAGTTATACCCCATTGTGCATTGTGCCGTGATATCATATCACAGCTATGCAGCATTAAGAAGGGGCATCGTTGCTTTCTTGGCACAGCTCTACACTATGAAAATATCAAAGTAGTGTTTATTTGTCTATCTGTAGAAATCACTAGAAGTGCAATAAGGATCAGACAGATCTTCCTGGCCTGGACTGAAGACCATGTTGAAGAATTATTCGGATATTAAATTTCTTAAAGAATTTTCCATTTACGTGTTTTGAAAATTCTCAGTTTCTTTCATCTTTCAGCTGTGGTCTACCTATATCAAGAGGCCAATGGTACTTGTCGGACCTAGTCTTGGATCTGCTGTTGCTATTGACTTTTCTATTAAATATCCAGAAGCTGTAAGTACATTCGGTAACTTAGGATCCCTGTCCAGATGTTGTAGATTACTTTCTAGTATGAAGAAGGTACTGTTTTATGCTTACTCCAAGTAGCTTTTACTTTATCAGGTTTATAAGCTGGTTTTACTTGATGCAAGTGTTTATGCAGAAGGTACGGGAAACCTTGCAACCTTACCAAGAGCAGCAGCTTATGCTGGGGTGAGTTACAAAGGGATACATTCTTCGCCAGATTGGATTGTTTGATGTAACATAACGTATATGTTATAATGTTTGTGATTTATTAACAACTTGGTTTCCGATTAGCAAACTCAACAAGTAAAAGGATAAACTTTAGCCTAATTGTTAATGATGATCGATCTAGATTCTCTTTGTCTGTCAGAGCTTTCTCTTAATGCTGCAAAACCCCAACTAAAGAAAGAACTCTTAGTATCAATTTGTTACCAAAATGTACTCAGATATGTTTCAGAAGCATTCTTCGAGTATCTGCCATCTGTAATTGTTGTTCTTTTTGCTAATCCAGAAACAACCTGCTGCAGGTCTACTTGTTGAAAAGTCTCCCTCTTCGTTTATATGCAACTTCATTAGCTTTCAATGGCTTACCATTAAGTACCTGCATAGACTGGACTAATGTAAGTTTGACCCATTGATCTTTCTAGAAACCTAAAAGTCATGGAGATCAGATATTCAAAATGTGCTTCTGGCATATGTTTGATGCTCTTTGTTTCACTTTCTGATTATCTGGTTTTCTATCCAGATTGGCCGCTTACATTGTTTATTACCTTGGTGGGAGGATGCATTGGTAAATTTCATGATCAGTGGAGGTTACAATGTCGTTTCTCAGATAGAACATGTATGTGCAGATTTACTAAATTTTCTTAAGCGTTCCCTAAATAGATGAGCTTTTTGTTACCTTTTGTCACCTTCTTTTGCATTGGCTCTAGTATCAAGCAACATTTTCTTTCTGCATTTAATTGACAATGATTGGATCACGAAGACTAGCAATATTGAGCTTAATCTTACTAGTTTCATCTTTTGGGCATACAATTGTGAGAGTCGTAAAATCTAAATAAAGGAACTCCTGGGCACTGATTTTTGTTTTGAAATCTGTTTAAATAAGAGAGATGCAATCTGTTGTGTTGTTCTAAAACAGACAAGACAAGTGATATGCCATAATTATTAACTGCAAACACCACACAACTTCTCTTGAAACTACAAACCTATTAACTTTGGATGTCATTAAAGTCATTCGTGTGGTATGTTGTTAGAATAGGAATAGGTAAATACAATCCTACTTAGAATAGGAATAGGAATAACAATAGTATATAAAATCCTATT
>JBCEWC010011138.1:0-16979 GCA_038996855.1 Solanum aculeatissimum
GACACGGCGTCTTTAAAACTTCCTTCAACAGATTTCACCTGCGTGAGGATTCAACAAGAACTTTATGAAATTTGAACAAAAAAAACTCATGTTATCACCTCATATAAAAAATTAAACCTTTAGATAAAGCACACTTTTAAGTTTAACCTTTTCATTTTACTAACACAATTATATTAAAGTATGTGAAAAGAGTACAATTATTATATTGTATTCTCGGCAAAAGTATATGTGACTTGCTTTAGATATCAAGCTTCAAACAATTTTACTTTATATTCAGTCCAACGCCATCCCAAAACATCCTTGGTCAAGAAGGGAAAAAGTATGTACCTTTGCGCCAAGATGTTTCATCAATAGTAAGTTAGAAGTTTGTCTCTCCATATCTAAGCTTCCCATGAATATTGTGCACTCCAATGAGAGCTTTGCACATGCAGCCGCCGTGGCGACACCGTGCTGTCCAGCACCGGTGGATGCTACGACGTTTTTGCATCCCATGCGCTTAGCCAATATGGCTTGTGCAATAGCGTTGTTGATTTTGTGTGCACCTCCATGGTTTAAATCTTCCCTTTTAAGATATATGTCTGGTCCAATCCCTCTATTCATACTCTTGTAATAATCTGTCAGTCTTTTGGCAAAGTATAATGGAGTTTCACGACCAACATAGTCCCTTAATGCCACTTCAACCTCCATCTGAAACAGAGGGTCACGCAAAGCGGAGTTGAATTCATAATCAAGCTTTGTTAAAGGAGATATTAGCGTCTCAGGGACAAATTTTCCACCATAAATCCCAAATTTTTCATTGCTCAATAATGGTCTCTCTTTTTCATGGAAAGTTTGCTTCCATGGTATTTGTGGAACTTGAGTTGGAGGAATAGCTACACAAGAAATAACATTGGCTTGATAACTATGTGATGGAAAGCCTTGCAATTTGTTACTTGATGTAGCAAAAATTCCTTGGCCAATAATAGCTTCAACATTACATGCCATAATATAATGTCTTTTCTTTAACAGTTTTGAGATGTGAAAATAAAGCTTGGTAGGTTGTTATTCTTGTTGAAAATTGTTTGCACAGAAGGGTGTTGGGGACCAATGTTATTTGTTGATGTAGAGAAATTGCATCAAATTGGACATTGGCTACTTATATAGCCTCATTACACGAGATGGTTAAAATTCTGACTCTATCACTAATTATACGGGATTCATCCTTTTGATAAAATATTACATTATGCATATGATTATTTTAAGACTTTGATATTAGTTCACTTATTTAGGAATTCCAAATTCAAATATCAAATACCATATTTTTATTTTTTAAATTATCTTGATTAAATTTTACTTGCACAGTGCTATAGGGTGGCTAAGCTCTATTTAAATATGGTCCAGCTGTCATCAATTCAGGTTTGAATTATACTGCCACGTGTTTTTATAACTTTTAATGACTGAAATTTAATTTTTTATAACTTTTAATGGCTGAAAAAATATTCTATTGATCTCTTTATTATCTTTTATAAAAATTTAGACCAACTGTTACTGATAATTGCATCTAGAAAAAATATATATATTTAATGTCAATTAAGTTAATGCCAAAAAATGTGTGTGAACGAAATACTTAAATCAATTGATAATATGTATCAGATGTGGTATTTGAGTCAATTAAATAATATGAAATATTATTCGTGATACTTAAGTCAATCGATAATATGTATCAGGCATGATATTCAAGTCAACCAAGAGATATCCTATACGGGATATGGTACCTGAGCCAATTAATAATTTGTACTAATTATGATACTGAGCCATTAAACAATCACAATCAACATACATAATTACGATCATCATAAAACACTGTACTTGTAATTCACAAGCTAGATAGAATAATATTATTGCAGGAGATTGACTACATGAAAACTTCCATATTCTTCCCTTTGATTTAGCTAGACTTGCAATCATGCCATCATTACACATTAAACAGTTAATATGAACATGCATATATACATAGATGCATATTTATAACAATAACTCTAACTGAATTTCCAAGATGGGTACACTTTTATCCCCAAAAATACCTTCTTAGTTATTTATTTGATTCCTCTTTGATTATCATAAATCTCAAAATTGGCAAAAACTCCATAATTTTATGACACCTAACCTTATAATTATTGTCAACCCATCTCACTTAGAATACTCAAGCGAACCACTTGGCTTGGCCCGGGAGGGTATCTTTGGCGTGACCGACATATAGAGACTATTACTAGTCCCCAAGCGAACCACTTGACTTCATCGTCACCTCATACTCAACACTAGAAGAAAATATTCTAGTAAAAGACCATGAAGAAAACTAAATAATCAAGTCTTTATAAAATCAGAAAAGTTTTAATGAACAAGAGTTGGAAAGAAATAACAATCACTATCCTCTACTCAATGTCTATGAAGCTTCTATACTCATCTAGAAGGTGCCAAGACAAGTCCCGGGCTACCACAAAAGAACTAAATATAGCTACTCAATATAAAAAAAGAAAAAGGTTCCTCCGGATAGCAAGGAGGGCTCACCAAACTCTGGAAACAAGAAGCTGGACCTCAACGATGCGCTTGCTGAAGTCCTCTATTACATGTATTTGCATCATTAACGATGCAATCCAAATGGACGTCAGTACATGAAAAATATTGATATGTAAAATGACAAAAATTGAAGGAACAACCTTAGATACTCAATTCAAGGAACTCAACTCAAGAGGCTCAACTCAAACATTAACTCAACTCAAGATATTTGACTCAACTCAGTAAAACATGTAAAATTTGTATAGTAAAACAATGCTCCTAAAGAAACTCTAGTGTGCAACTCAGTCAAATTAGTTGTGCACAATTAGGATATTTCTCTAACCTGACAAAACTCTCCACCATCATAGTTGGCGATGCACAACGAAGATGACACTGTTGCCATGCCCGTCCATTACTTGTCAGGTAAGGACCTCACCCCTCTCTCTTGGATCCATAATCCTCATCCATCTTTTTGGGACAAGAATTGTCAGAGTTGACTAAACTCATTCAAATTCATCTCAATCCTCAAATCTTTTCTTTAAAACAAAAGGAATATAATTTCAAGTTCTGTCAAAACTCATCAAAAATTCTTTCGCAAAACGTCAAGCACTTTCTTTTAAAACATGCTTAAAAAATCATTCACATCTCATCAAGACTCTTTCTCAAATCATTATTTATGCTCAAACATATTCATGCAGAATCAGTAAAATAAATTCAAATTAGTTCAAAACCATCTTTGCTCAACATACAAAAATAACCATCAATCTTAACTTTAAAAAAAAGCATAAAAGAAGATTAAATATAATCATCAATTAGAGTTCATCTGAATGAAAACATAAACATGCATCCAATCAAATACTTCAACTCATGAACATCATCAACACATTTTTACGTATAAAGAACTCAATAAGAATAGATTACTCAAGAATTCAATTTAAGAAATTCAAGAACTCAAACTCAATACAACTCGAATCAATATAGATGAAAGGGTATATGGATGAACTCAATCCAATGTTGTGTTAGCCTTACATACTTGAAAGATTGAAATTTCGGACTAGCTTGGAAAAACTCACAAGACTTTCTTGAAACCCTAGCATTTCTCCTTATCTCTTAGCCCTGACTTTTGTTTAGAATTCATATAAGGCTTTGGAATGAGTTTTAAAACATTTTTTAAGTAAAAAATACTTGTATAGGTCGGTAGTTAAGTTTAAGAGAGGTAGAAAAAAGTCTGAATACTCCTAAAAAAATTGAACTTTTGTACTACCATGAGACAAGTGTGCGTCGCGGACTTAGACACTCCTAGTACAATTTTCATAAAAAAATTTCTGATCAACTTTCTAATCCTGTAGAAAATATTGGGACACCATTAAGTTCAAGTCCGCGACGCGGACCTGTTGTGCACTCTTCTGGAATTGTATTTTTGCCTCAAGAAATCATCTTTTGATTTGGTTGCTCTAAAATTCAACCAAGATCATTTTCTCACATAATTTTTCGTGTTGATTGTGATTTTGGTCTCAAATTTATTAAAAAAGTTTGGAAATATATGTTGTGCTAGCGTGCCTTCATCTAGGAGTATTTTGATAATTTTATCGGATGTAATATTATCTCCTCTTTGGGATCATGTTTTCTCGAATAATGAGTACACTAGGAGATTTTTGAAGGCATGTATACAATCAAGAACTCAATTACTCAAATATTCTAACTCAAGGGTGAACATCGACTCAAGGATAAAAAACTCAACTCATTAGAGGATATTATTTTCTGAAGTTTATAACTCTCATCAAAGCCTAAGTCTCGCTGCATACACTTATCATAGTCAAGCCTAACTCAAAGTTACTATGTGTTACCCATAAGTTAATCATACTCTTACAATCTATATATCTAATAAGATTCTTGTTCTATACCTTAGATATTCTCACCATCAGGCATGAATGGGACATCAAAACTCAAAAAACACAAACCATTCAAATACCTCAACAATTAGTTATTTGAACTCAAGAAGGAAGTCATCAACTCTAATAGAGAATGGGACTACCATGATATATAAGACTCTATGGATGACTCTCCATCTTAACACCTCATCTCAATTACGCACCTTTTCATGGGACTATACTCTATCACTTGAAGCTTATAGCTCTTATTCAAATCTCCACCTAACCACATCCTCTTACTCCATTCAAGCCTAATTCTAAACCTCAAGCTGTTATTCCTAAGATGATCATATTCATACAAAGTTAATCCTTAAAACTTAAGCTTTATACCTCTATAGGGACTTTCATTAAAAGAATACTACTCCTTCTCACTACTCTAACCCATCTACCTGGAACACTCATTCGAAAGTCATCGATAGTCTTCTCCGATCACTCATATAGTGAAATCCACATATTTAAGCTTATCACTCTAATCACTTCAAATATATCTAAGAATTATCAAGACTACTTAACATTTCTACCTTCATCATTAAATGAGCTCTCACTCAAAGACACACCAACATACTCTTACCTAGAGACACTTTAACCTACACTTACCTATCTATTTCACATCATAAGGTCTCATCTTTCTCTCCCTCTACATCCATAACCTTAATGAAAGGGAGACATAATAATTATCGCATTAAATAACATCCACTCTTACTCATCAACAATACCTCATCTACTATCATCAATATCGCTATCAAGACTAGATAAAGGATCATTGGAAAAGCTTAGCGTAAAAGATCATAGGCACGAAACATTCAAGAATTTTTTATCTGAGAGCATTCATAATGTGATACAATCTTATTAGCCTTTTAGGATCCATCATACGTTTATGAAATCGAACATACTGTGAAACTCAAGTCATATATTGTATGACATATGGTTGGAAACTCTGAAATTCATGAGATAAAAGTACAACTGTCGCTTCTCATCCTCAGAACTCAACATGAACGTGAGCCAACATCGAGTGCATCGGTCTAGGCTATAGGCATAGTGCTCATACGCGAGACAAAAATAAAGCATCACCTTAATTAAGCTATAAGGAATGTAAGAGATAAAAAAGCATTAATGCCTCATCCTTATCAATTCATTACTATCGAAAGCTCAAGGCTCACTTTAGTTTATTAACTCCTCATCTTCCCATTAGCTCAAAGGTCCACTCCTTAAGTTTGCAAACCAATTCTCTTTACTAAGTTATAAGTATAGTCCTCCACACAATTGGGGCATCACTATCCATAAAAATATCTTAAACTCTCCTGTTATACTTTACTCAAAGTCATAAAATCACTATTAGAACTTTCTTCTAAGATACTACTTTTAGCTTCCTTCTAGCTATATGGGCATTTTCTATACTTACTGCTCTTATTGGCATATATAATCTCCTTCTAAAACTCTTATAATCTAACCTCTTTATTTAGTCTGCTAACATTCAACTTCTAAGCTTCAATATATTTGACTAAAGAAGTCTTGGATTACAAGGAAAAGCTCATCGTCATTTATACATAAATCTCCATTGACCTAATTATTAAGGGTGACAAACAATGCTTACAACAACTTACTCTACATTGACAATTCAAATATACTATCTAGGTTCTCATGGAAAATCATGACTTAGAGCTTCACAAAATTTTACACTATCGCGAATGTACATCTTAAGCCTCTTCTTATCTACTGTCTCATTCTCAATTTACTATATTCATCTAAGGGGTACCTTTACCATACTCGTAGCATCATGCTCCTAGCAAGTCAATATCTTAACATCGAACACACACTACAACAAGACTCTTAGAGCAAATCTCCAACTAAGACTATCAGTGTCATAATGTTAACTCTTTTTTCACCTCACTCTTCAAAATTCAATCTTAGGTCTAAGTCATGATTACACTAACTTATAACTACTAGGTAACTATTTAGGAACATAGGCCCCTTAAAATCTCATAGTGAATACTCAATTAATACATCCCCTCTTCACAACTCAAGTACCATTCACTCATTTACTATACCTTCTTATCTGTCTAAGCTCATAACTTTATGAATCTCATAGGGCTCTCACTTCAGAATCATAAGCCTAATTTTGATCTATCACATTGAAGCACTTTGTTTCCCCTATTCAACATATACACTTCTCCCTCACTAATGTTATGACACAATAACATAAACCTCCTCCTAGTTTGAGCACACTCCAACTCATCCTAACAATAACTCTTTCTCTATACCTCATCATGAAAGTCAAATGGTACTTACTACTCTTTCATCAAAACTTATGGAGATCAAATCATCACCACATTACTTACCTAATGGACACATAATTCTAGTTACAAGTCTTAATAAACCACCATTCTCACTATTTGGTCTCCTTCTCTCCATCATCGTCCTTCTAGCTCTGGGATGACAACTCTATTTATGGTTTACAAGGCCTTAAAAGACACTCTTAGATAATAAGATTAAACTTTTAAAGACTTAAGTTTCTCTCATGGATAACATCAAAATATGTTTTGGATAAGAGAGCCTAGGGTGCATCTTGATTCACTTAACTAAGTCAATCATGGTATCTCTGTGATAGATTGGCACAGAACAATCTCTATGCACCCTCTCAACTAGAATAGTATCATCAATTAGAATAAATATACTAAAAGGTTTAGGAAGACACTCGGGAGTTCTATCAAACCTACTAGCCATATAAGGAGACACAACCGATGAGGTGACACCAAGATTTATCAAAACACAACAATCAAGAGTAAAGACTTTAATCATACCCGTCACAAAATTTGAAGAGTTCTTTTGGTCTGGGCGACTACCTGCAACATACGACTGGTTTGTGGCTCTGTTTGGTCCAGAAGTAGCACTTCTCTAATTTTCTCTAACTAGTGGTATCGGTGTAAGGGGTTGATCTTTGTTGACCCACTTTGTACAATCCCTCTGAAAGTGATCAACTTGGACATATTTATAGCAGTCGGCAACACTCAATCGACACCCCTCCCCCCCAAATGAAGTCTGCAACACTCTCTACATGGTGGCTTTCCTTTATGGCCTCGAGCTACTCTTCCTCGGGACAGAGGGCTTCAGACCCTAAAGGGTTGATTTCTCCATGGCCTCAAATTATATCTGCTATTAAAAATGAGTGCATTTACTGGTGGTGACGCATAACTCAAGGGTTTCTGCAGATAACTCAAGGATTTCTGCAGAAAATGAGGCTTGTCTCCATTTCCTTGCTTATGTTTACCACGCTCATGTCCTATTGACTTAGTCTTTTTGCTCCAAGGTTCTTTCCTCTCATTCTCTGTGTTCTCTTCTACCCATCGAGCATGTACAACAAGCTAAGTAATAGGCTCAGGCTCCTCTATACGAATGATGGTTCTTGTCCCAGACTGTGAGGACATCTCTGGTGGGAAAAGTTCGGTGTTGATGGCATTCCTTAGAGTCACAATGCATTTGGAAGGCATGGTCTGCAAACGTGTAACGCACGAGTTATAAGAGAGTTTTTCTAGAGTTTAACTCTATAGAATGAATCAGAATAAGAAAGAAGGGTAACAATTCCTAATGTTCTATTGCTTCCTGCTTATGAAGTGTGATGCACGACACACCCATAAACAAGACTCTACTATACACAACTTCATAGACTCACTAGGACACTTGAACTCTATGCTCTGATAGCAAGTTTGTCACGCCCCGGGAGGGTACCCTTGGCGTGGTCGGAACACAAAGACTATTGTTAGTCCTCAAACTAACCACTTGACCTCATCGTCACCTCATACTCAACATCGAAAGAAAATACTCTAGTAAAATACCATGAAGTAAACTAAATAATCAAGTCTCTATAAAATTAGAAAAATTTTAATGAACAAGAGTTGGAAAAAATAGCAATCATCATCCTCTACTCAATGTCTATAAAACCTCTATACTCATCTAGAAGGTGCCAAGACAAGTCTCGTGTCACCTCAAAAGAACTAAATATAGCTACTCAACATAAAAAAAAAGAAGAAAAAGGCTCATTTGAATAACAAATATGGCTCACCAAACTATGGAAACAAGAAGTTGGACCTCAACGATGTGCTTTCTAAAGTCCTCTATCACTTGTGTTTGCATAATTAATGATGTAATCCAAATGGACGTTAGTACATGGAATATACTGATATGTAAAATGAAAAAAAGGAAAGGAACAATCATAAATACTCAATTCAAGGAACTCAACTCAAGAGGCTCGACTCAAATATCAACTTAGCTCAAGATACTCAACTCAACTCAGTAAAACATGAAAAATTTATATAGTAAAACAATGCTCCTAAAAGAAACTCTAGCATGCAACTCAGTCAAATCAGTTATGCACACTTAGGGAGTTTCTCTAACCGACAAAACTCTCCACCACCATAGTTGGTGATGCACAACGAAGGTGACGTCGTTGTCACACCCGTCCATTACTTGCCAAAGTAAGGACACTCAACTCTCTCTTTTGGATCCATAATCCTCGTCCATCTTTTTGGGATAAGAGTTGTCAGAGTTAATTGTATAACTATCTTGCGCTAGCAACGTAGTTATAGAGTTTGAGTCACTCTTACTCTACCCAACTCGGTGCTCAATACTACTCCAAAAATATTTTATTTAAAACTCATTCAAACTCATCTCAATCCTCAAATATTTCCTTTAAAACAAAAGGGATATAATTTCAAGCTCTGTCAAAACTCATCAAAAATCCTTTCTCAAAATATCAAACACTTTCTTTTAAAACATGCTTAAAAAACATTCACATCTCATCAAGTCTCTTTTTCAAATCATTATTTATTCTCAAAACCTCATATTCATGCAGACTCAACAAAATAAATTCAAATTTGTTCAAAACCATTTTTGCTCAATGTACAAAAATAACCATCAATCTCAACTCGAAAAAAATGCATAAAAAAATTAAATATAATCATCAATTAGGGTTCATGTGAATGAAGACATGAGAGTGCATCCAATCAAATACTTCAATTCATGAACATTGTCAACACGTTTTTGCGTACAAGGAACTCAATAAGACAATAGATTACTCAAGAAGTCAATACAAGAAATTCAAGGACTCAAACTCACCTCAACTCGAATCAATATAGATGACGGGGCATGTGGATGAACTCAATCCAATGTTGTGTTAGTCTTACGTACCTGGAAGATTGGAATTTCAGATTAGCTCGGAAGAACTCACAAGACTCTCTTGAAACCCTAGCTCT
This sequence comes from Solanum aculeatissimum, assembly GCA_038996855.1. Classification (NCBI taxonomy): domain Eukaryota; kingdom Viridiplantae; phylum Streptophyta; class Magnoliopsida; order Solanales; family Solanaceae; genus Solanum; species Solanum aculeatissimum. The sequence goes on from JBCEWC010011138.1 coordinate 9,716, forward strand.
TCTCCTCCTCTCTTAGCCCTGACTTTTGTTTAGAATGCGTAAAAGGCTTTGGAATGGGTTTAAAAATTCTTTTAAGTAAAAAATGAACTATATAGGTTGTGGGTTAAGTTTAGGAGGGGTAGAAAAAAATATGGAATGCCCCTAAAAAAATTGAACTTTTGTACTACGGTGAGACAAGTTTGTGTCGCGGACTTGGACTCTCTTAGTACAATTTTCATTGAAAATTTTTCGATCGGCTTTCTAATCCCTTAGAAAGTATTAGGATCACCATTAAGTGTAAATCTGCGACAAGTCTGCGACGCGGACCTATCACACACTCTCTAGAATTGCGTTTTTGCCCTAAAAAATTATCTTTGATCCGAGTACTCTAAAATTCAACCAAAACTATTTTTTCCACACAATTTTTCGTGCCGATCGCGATTCCGGCCTCAGATTTTCTTTAAAAATTGGGAAGATACCTTATGCAAGAGTTCACTCATCTAAAGATATTTTGACAATTTTATTGGAGGTAACACAAAATCTAGATCGAGAACCACCCCTAGTCCTTATCTATTTCCACGTTAAACAACAATAGGTGACATTGGTTCTTGTTGAATCTAGTCATTTTAAATTTATGAGCATTTTGGTTTGATATCTTTCCAACTTCTTCATTAGGTAACATGTCAATTCAATATATTGTCGGTGGATAATGTTTTACATCTATTACTATTATTATTTAAATTTAGGTGATAACTTTTTTTTTTTTGATTAACGGAATGATACATTTATATATTTAGTAATACTTTGATTTTAATTGTTTTATCCTAAAATAACTTTTGGTCATAAAATATTTATAATTTATTTAGGATCACAAGTTTCAAAAAAAAAATTTCATTTTAAATATGTCTAATCAAATACCTTCAAATAAATTTTGAATGAAGAAGTATTTATTATAATTTAAATATTTTTACACATATATTTATAATCCACATGAGAAGTATTGAATTCAAATAAAATTACTACCTAAAAGTTGCATACGCCCTACCTAAGTACTACTTTTTTTTAAAAAATTATGTGGCACATTTTTTTAGTTTATTTCCCAAAAAGTTGTTACTTTTTATAATTAAAAATAATTTAATTTTTTTTTTTTAACTCTTAATAAAATTATTCATAGCCACACAAATAATCCAAGAGTATTTAAGATCATTAATTTAACTTTTTTTATTCTTAAATTTTGTATCAAGTCAAATACTATCAAATAAATTAGGACGAAAAAAATAATAAATATGTAACTAATTTGTTTTTAGAGTGGGGGTGGGGGACATGAGGGCCACTTAATTGGTAGGATAATGCAATGTGGTACACTATTTTAAACACGTTCAAAAGGTGTTTTTCGATATGTTGTAATTTGTGGCCATGATGTGCTGCCTTAACCAGGCTTCATTCCAATTAACTATTGACACTTAAATCTCATTTGTTTGTACTTGATAAAGGTTTTAATATTAATAATTCAGATTTAAGTCCCTAAATTTATGTGTTTTGAAGATTTCAATCATAGCCCTTCAAATCAGAATGGATAAGAACTATAACAAAGTTAAGGTTGCACAACAGGCCACAAATTATGTCTTTGTTTTTTAAATTTTTTTTATAACTACTTAATAGGCATGAATAATTAAAATCTATAATAAAGTTTAAACATTATTAAGATGTCTATTAAAGAATTTCTACAAAGATGATAGTTTATTGTTATTTTGTAACACCTTGAAAATTTCTAAGTTGAGATTAAGACTTTTCTTCTTATGTGTATGGGATCATATCGAGTGGTTCTAATTTTGAATATGAGTGTCAAGGCCAATTCTATAGGGGGATAATAGATTTGAGATGAATTAAGGTCACAAGAAGATCCCTTAACACAAAGTTGAGTTGAAACCTTCCATATCGATTGAGTCTTGATATGAGATTCTATGAAGTTAGGTGATCCAATAACTTTAAGGTTGTAAATATATGTTAAGTTCATTTCTTAAGTATTTGAAGTGTATCGGGTGCGGTTTAAGGTCATAAGGGACATTCAAAGTCAAGCCAAGTTCAAAAATATTTCTATCGGCTAAGTTTCGATTTGAGTTCATATAAGGATCAACTTCAAATGGTCATTTCTCTCAACACATATTGAGTTAGATGACTCATTACCTACCAAATTAAAATTCTTTGAATTATCTTTCCAAGCATCTAATTTCTCCTTATTCAGAGTTCAGAGTAAAACGTTATGGCCATTTTACTAAAGTCTATTTGTGCTGCGTAATTTGGTGGACTGAGTGCCAAGTTGGCGAATAGCCTAATGCACTCGGCGTATCGTCGAATTGCATCACCGAATGGGTTCAACCCCCCTTTCCCCAACAAGCTATAAATTTAGATGATCTAAAGGTCCCATTCAGCAGTTCACCGAATGATTTGGCGATGGGACCTTTAGACCACCGATTTGGCTGGCGAAACTCATTAAATGATCTTTTTTTTGTTTTTAATTTTGATGATTTTAATACTTTTCCAGAAGGATATTATTGATCTTTTATCCTTAATTATCTTTCCTAAGCTTATCCTATAGCATAATAGCCCCTCTTAACACATAAACCTCTATAAAATATCAAATCTTTCACGTTCTAAATTCTCCTAAGGAAGAAGCTAAGGTTCTTCATCTTCAAACTTTAGACCAAAATTTCTTCAAGAAATTTTGCTCTTTTAGGTATGTAAGTCTAACTAAAGCATATATTATGTTCTTCCATGTGCCCCATATATAGGATTGACTTAATTGTGAACGAATTGAGCTTTCCATGAATGTTTTCTTGAATTTTTTCTTAAATCCTAGTATATTCTTATATAATATTACATGAATGATAGTTTTTTTATGAATTAAACACTTGTAATAGATGATTATATTTTTCTACATGAACCCTAGATTAAATTCTTGTGTTTATTATATACTTCCCTTGAATGATTATACATAAAAATGATTCGAGCCTGAAAAGTCTATAAAAATTATAAATATTTTAACTCTATTTTGTACTTGAATATCTTGAGTTTGAATGATGGATGATAGAGAGTCTTGATGAATCATGAACTGTTTCTAAAAGAATGTTTCTACCAAGAGAATTGATAGTTGATGTGATGAATTGAGTTTGACAAATGTCCAATATATAAGACTAATTGAATGAGTTAACTGAAGGGATTGATGAGTCTTATAAGCATGTTGAGTTTTAGGAGGAGTATTGAGCATTAAATTGAGTGAGAGTAAATAAACACTCAAAGTCAATAACTACGTAGCCTGAGTAGGAGAGGATTGAATTGTAAAATTGAATGTTTCCCTATTGTCCCAAAGAATATTTGATGTTATTGATTGTGGATCTACTGATTGGATGTCCTTTACCCTGGTAAGTTATTTAATGAATATGACAACAACATTGCTTCGTTATATCATCATCGACTCATAGGTGGTGGTTATCAGTCAGAGAAACTCCCAATAGGACATGATAATACTCTATATGATTAAATTGGATTGTATATGATTGGTCTCAGTCTAACCTTATTCTTTCTTTAGACATATGATATTCTGATTGAGTTCCTTATCTCTCTGATCTGAGTTATCTGAGTGGATATTATTTTACCTTGATGCATGTTTCATTCTACCATATTACATACTTGTACATTTCACATACTGACATCCATTTGTGCTTGCATCTTTTTATCATGTAGAGACATATATTAGGGATCATCAATAGGCACTTTGTTGTGAATTTTATCTCACTATCAGTCTTGGTTGAGTCCTCCTTACTTTGGAGGACATCACATCTATCTTTCTAGCTTTTGAGTTTAGCCCTTTCTATTTTTTATTTGAGGTAGCCATGAACATATCATGGGCACCACATAGATAATATTGATAGAGGTTTCATAGATTAGATGGTGATGGATATTTTGATGTCTTTAACTCTTGACTAGTTCCATTTCAAACTGGCCTCATGATGTTGGATTTGGGTTAGTTGTTGGTTTTCAAATCTTTATTCTATCTGATAATTGATTAGCCTACTAGACTGTAGTATAAATATCTAAATTGAGTCTTCTGCTGTATGATTGACAATGTGATTAGGCCAAGTGGTTCTCTTGGGGACCAAAAGTGATTTCTGAGTGCCGACCACGCAAAGGGTACCCTCATGGAGCATGACAAACTTGGTATCAGAGTACAAAGTTCAAGAGTGCTAGGATGTCTATGAAGTTGTGTCTATTAGAGTCTCGTTTATGGGTGTGTTATGTACCACACTTACAAGCAAGAGGCTACAAGATATTAGGAATTGTTTGACTTCTTTTATATTTTGAGTTTGTGCGATAGAGTTTAACTCTATTAAAGTATCTATCTAATTCGTGCATAGCGCGATTGCAGATCATTCCTCCAAAGTGTACCGTCACCCAAAGAGATGTTTCAGCTTCCGACACTGAGAATCTCCCATCAGAGGTGCTTACTCAGATGGGGACGAAAGGTCGAGGTCAACCTGCTAGGGTCGCTGGGGCTCCCCAGACGCCTACTGCTTTGCCTGGTCCTACTATAGAGGTTGATTTTAGATGAGCTATCACTATGCTCACTCAACTTTGTAGCCTCCCAAAGTGAAAATCAAAGTTCACGGGCTCCTAGCTCTAGCTCTCAAGAGTAGACTGTTGCATCAAGACTTTGAGATTTTCTGAGAATGGACCCACCAGTTTTCATAGGGTCAAAGGTTGACGAAGAACCTCAGAATTTCATTGAAGAAATGTGGAAAATATTAAAAGTTATGCATGCGACTGAGACTGAGGGAATTGAACTTACTTCCTATCAACTTAAGGATGTGGAAAATGTCTGGTACAATAAATGGGAAGAGAGCCAAGGTAAGGTTGTTGAGTCTGCCATTTGGGGTGAATTTGAGAGTTTCTTCTTTAATCATTCTTCCACAGGAGTTGAGGAAAGCGAAGGTTGAGGAGTTTGTGAACTTAAAACAGGAGGGGATGACTGTCAAAGTATATGACCTCAAGTTCATTCAACTATCCAGGTATGCTCTTGAGATGGTCCTTGACATGAGATTTAGAATGAGGAAGTTTACATTTGGCTTGAGCAAGCATGTGAAGGAGTGCAAAGTGACATTGGTGATTTCAAGTTTGGACATCTCTAGACTCATAGTTTATGCACAACAACTTAAGGAGGATCAGAAGAGGGATAGGGAGAAGAGCATGAGTGAGAGAGCCAAATCAGCTGGGCATAAGCCTAGCCAACATAAGTAGAGTAAGGGGGACAAGTCCTATTTTTAAGAAGAGGTCTTCGATAAGCTAAGCCCTGGACTAACGCCAAGATACTTTAATCTACATGTAAAAACAATATTGAGAGTACAGATGTTTCCTATAAGATATTGTACTTTAACTTTATGTATAGCACATATGTTGTTATTAACTTTTAGGCGGAATGACCTAGGACGCTCTTATACTTGGTTTTGTTTGTCACCTAGACCCTTCTACTCAGGACTTTGCAAACTAAACCCTTAAACTCACTGAAACTCAATATTTTAAACGGAAACAATTTATTTTTTAAAAATATTTCAAATTATGAAATATTTTCATGTCAAAAATTATTTTCCTAAAAAATATTTTCTTTTCTCTAGATAAAAAATAAAAGTTTTCTAATAAAATATTTTCATTCAATAACCAAACAATAGAAAAACAATTCCAAAAAATATTTTTCACTCACTAACCAAATATGAGAAAATGAGTTAGAAATCAACTCATTTTCCAGAAAAATATTTTCCTCCATACCAAACACATCCAAAATGAAAACAAATGACTTCTTTAATGAAAGTAAACCAAACAAATTACATAAATGACATTTGAAAGTGAAAACTTACCTGTCACCTATGGAGTGTGGTCCAATAATTTGGCCTTCCTCATCTTGTAATACATAACTCATGGCACCATGGTACACTCCCACTTCACCTTTAGCCATAGCTGCTGAGTGTTTTCCTTCGTATACGAATTCAGAATTTTAAATTTATGAATTTTTATAATTATTAAGTGCATATAAACTTATAACTATTGTACTAGATTCGTCGTAGTTTACCTGAATCAAGACCAATCCCACCGGCCTCAACTCCTATTAGCCTAACATCTTCATCTTGTATAAATTCATGAAACAAACCCACTCCCAACACAAGCCACCAACACTTGTGGTTTGCCACCCCACTTATCCATGGCTTGTTTGCTCGTCTCTTTTCCAATAGCTGATTGAAATTCACGTACCATGGTTGGACATGGGTGAGGTCCTATGGCTGCACCTGCTAAGAAATAATTTCTCTCCAAATCACTAACCCAATTTTTAATACCTTCTGACATGGCGTCTTTGAAACTTCCTTCAACAAATTTTACCTGCGTGGTTGAACAAAATATATATGACTTGCTTTAGAAATCAAGCTTCAAAAAGTTCTAACATTTTATATTCAATTAAACACCATCATAAAACTTCTTGGTCAAGAAGGGAAAAGGTATGTACCTTTGCACCAAGATGTTTCATCAATATTATGTTATAAGTTTGTCTCTCCATATCTAAGCTTCCCATGAATATTGTGCACTCCAATGAGAGTTTTGCAAGCAGCCACCCTGGCGACACCATGCTGTCCAGCACCGGTTGACACCACGATGTTTTTGCATCCCATGCGCTTAGCCAACATGGCTTGTGCAATAGCTTTGTTGATTTTGTGTGCACCTCCATGGTTTAAATCTTCCCTTTTAAGATATATGTCTGGTCCTATCCCTCTATTCATACTCTTGTAATAATTTGTCAAGTCTTTGGGCAAAGTATAGAGGAGTTTCACGACCAACATAGTCCCTTAATGCCACTTCAAGTTCCATCTTAGAAAATCAGACAAACAAATTAAGACAGAAGGAATATTAATTATTAGTTCTTTCTCATAAATATTTTATTACATACTTCCTAAAATTAAAAATTATTTAACTTTAAACTATTCATTTTGACGGACCTGAAACTGGTCACGTACAACGAAGTTGAATTCATAATCAAGCTTTGCGTCTCATGGACAAATTTTCGAGCATAAATCCCAAATTTTTCACTGGTCACACTACTAAAAAAAGGCCAAAAAACGACGGGCAAAAGCGACGGACTGCGTCGCTTTTTTCTGGAAAAGCGACGTAAAAGCGACGCAGTCACTTCCGTCGCTTTTTTGTTCGTCGCTTTTTGAATAGCGACGGACCGCGTGGCAAAATAGCG
>JBCEWC010011139.1:0-16978 GCA_038996855.1 Solanum aculeatissimum
ATATATTCTCAATGATATTTATTCAATCCATTTCCTTCTCTGATCACTTCACCACATCTTCTCTTCTCATCTCTCAATTTATGAGATTCCTAAGGGAAAAAATACAGGACAAACTTTGTTATGCAAAATCTAAATGTTGAATATTCACTTTCTTCATTGAAATAAGTTCAATATTTATTCTCATTTTCATAAGAGCATTGAAAGTGTTAGAGTTAATGAGATGAGTCACCTACTGTTGAAGTCGACGATCCTCTGTGCCCTATGCAAATGCCTGAGTTTGAGAAATATTCATATTATCATTTAGTTCAGTGGAAGAACAAGCACCGATATACTATGAATTAAATCCCCTTACAAAATCTACGCATCTTGTCATGCATCGTATCAACAAATGTTGGTGCATATTGTTATTCCTATAATTCAATAGTAGTGTAGAAATAGAAAAATTATAAAATCAAAATATTTAAGTCCATAAAATTTATTGTGTGTTCTTGAGGAATTTAATCCCCTCACTGTATCCAAAGCTGTGAATTATTTTCTCTCAGGATAAAACAGATAAATCATTATAAAAGTAGTGGTACCTCAAACTCTTTTAACTTCAACAAACGCAAATAAAATAGCAACTGATTCACACGCAACTCAATTTATCTGTAAGAAAATATATGCAGAATAGGAGAAAGAGTCAATGTCGAGAATTGAGAGGAAGACTTTCTTTGTAGCCAGTAATGGATGCGTATTCATCTGTTCAAAACAATCTCATCTATTTTGAACAGACATGACATTTTTTGAGAAAGATGATGTTTGTTCAAAATTTACGTGCAAATTTTGAAATTTGGTTAAACTAATTCAGCGAATTAATTTTATTAATAAATAATCTATAAATTAATTTAATTAATAAGTAATTTATAAATTAATTAATAATTTATAAAATTAATTCATCATTAATATCAGAAAAGACAAATCTTGAGATTCATTTAATAAATTTTATCCAAAAAAAGTATCAATCAATCACATCATTTGTCGAAGTCGAAGTCGAGTCGAGCGAGCAACGATGACGATGATGCGAGGGGTCCCCTCTACTTGACTCCTTAAGAGCTAGAGAAAGTGTTTCCTAATATAAGGACAACATCTTTCCTCTATTCTATCAATGAGAGAGAAATGACTCTTTATTTTCTCTTTACTTAGTTCTTGGTCCCCACATTTCCTTATTCTCTCAATTCTTATTTTCCAATTCACACCTTACACCCAACAATCACATGAATGAGAATGATTTTTGTTTAAAATATATGCATGAAAAACTTGTGTGATCCGTAAGTAAGGATTAATTATATTTGAATAAGTACATTTTTCTTTGAACTTTCTATAGTGAACATATATCGGTTATACTTGATCAATTGATATATTTGATATATTTGAACCATCAAATTTTTTGTACATCCAGAAAACATAAGTCACACAATTAACCCTTTGTTTTGTTCATTTCAGCCATGAACACTTTCTTGTTCATAAGTGCATAGAGAACTGGCCTTATCGGACTCTCCTTGAAGTGACTTACACTTCACACTTATATAGGTCATTTCTTAATATGTTATCCCATAGATATACTATTTAATATACCTTGTATCAAACTTAGAAGCCATTACAAGGTATTATTATCTTATTCTTGTTACTGAACATTGTCTCATCATGAGAATGGACCATATAATAATTTTGATAATGTTAAACCGTCATCAATGACTTTGTTTGATCTTCTTGAACGTAGATATTGAGATCTCCAATTTTTTAGGTAAATTTATCATCACAATGATTTGTCCTCGACCATAGTTCCATTTTCTTTGATGATCTCTCAACTCCCTCTCTGGTTAGGCCTTATGTAAGTGGATCTGACACAATATTATTTGACTTTACTTAGTCAATTGTGATAATTTCACTAGAGAGTAGTTGTCTAATGGTATTGTATCTTCGTCGTATGTGACGAGACTTACTATTATACATAACACTCCCAACTCTTCCTATTGTCACTTGACTATCATAATGTATGCATATAGTAGCCATTGGTTTGGGCCAACATGAAATATCTTTTAAGAAATTTTGGAGCCATTCAACTTTTACACCGGCCTTGTCTAAGGTTATGAACTCAACCTCCATTATAGATCGAGGTATAAATGTTTATTTAGATGATTTTCATGATATTGCTCCTCCATTAATAGTAAAAATGTATCCACTTGTAGACTTAGTTTCAATTGATCCAATAATTTAGTTTGCATCACTATATCCTTCAACAATTGTTAGATACTTGTTACAATGAAAAATAAAGTTTTGAGTGTGTTGTAAATGTCCCAAAACTCATTTCATTTCCATCTAATAATTTTGATTGGGATTACTTGTGTATCAACTCAATTTACTTAGAGCACAAGCTATTTCTAGCCGCCTACAGTTCATGATGTACATTAAACTTTCAACCACTCTGGAATAATCCAATTGAGACTAACTTTCATCTTTATTCTTAGCAATATCAAAGTTTAGGTCAATTGATATTTTTTGCACTTTTGTAGTTTTTCTAGTACCATTAGAATATAATGAGATTGAGACAATGTTAGACCTTAAGGATTTTTGTGAATCTTAATTCCTAATATCAAGTTGACAATTCCTAGGTCTTTCATATCAAACTTACTAGCAAGCATATGCTTAGTAGCATTTATGTTAGCAATATCGTTACCCATTATTAACATATCATCCACATATAAGCAAGCGATGATAACTTTATTTGAAGTGTTCTTAATATAAACATATTTGTCACACTCATTAATTTTGAAACCATTTGACAACCTTGTATGAGCAAATTTTACATGTCATTATTTGGATACTTGTTTTAGTTTATACAATGACGTAACAAGTCTACATACCTTCTTTTTATTTGCAGGAATTATGAACCCTTCTGGTTGTTCCATATAGATTTCTTCCTCCAAATCTCGATTTAAGAAGACTATTTTGATATCTATTTGATGAATTTCTAGATCGTATATTGTGGCTAATGTTATTAATATTCAAATTAATGTAATTCTAGTTATCTGTGAGTACGTGTCAAAGTAGTCAAGACCTTTACATTGTTTAAATCCTTTAACAATGAGCCTCACTTTATATTTATCAATAGTGACACCAACTTTCATTCTTTTTTTGAAAATTCATTTGAACCCTAAGGATTTATTTCTAGGAGGAAGATCAACCAATTCTCATGTATGATTATTCATTAAGGATTCAATCTCACTATTGGTTACCTCTTTCTAATATTGTGCTTCTGAAGAAGTTATAACTTCTCTGAAGATTCGAGGCTCACTTTTTAATAAGAATATTACAAAATCTGATTCAAAGAAAATAGAGGTTCTTTGATGCTTGCTATGTCTTGAATTTTTCTCATTATGGTCACTTCCCTTTATTTTTTCTCGAGATCGTTTAGTTTCTTCATTAGATGATTCATATTCTCTCATATACGGGTATATTATTTTAAAGAATTTAGCATTATCTGATTCAAATATTGTATTAATATGAATGTCAGGATTTTCTAATCTATGAACCAGAAATCGATATGTTTTATTATTTATAGCATATCCTATGAACATATAATTAATTGTCTTTGGTCCTATTTTTGGCCTTTTAGGTTTAGTAATCTAGATCTTTGCCATATACCCCCACACTTTTAAATTTTCAAGGTTGAGCTTTCTCCCTTTCTTTTTTTTTTCATATAGAATAGATTATGCTTTACTATGGAGGACTCGATTTAATAGTCGACTAGTCGTAAGGATAGCTTCCCCCACAAGTTTTAGAGTAAACCAGACTAGTCAACATGACATTCATTACCTCCTTAAGAGTTCTATTTTTTCTTTCTGCAATTTCATTGGATTGTGATGAGTAAGGGGTTGTTGTTTGATGAATAATTTCATATTTTAAACATATTTCTTCAAATTGAGATCATTCATATTCGCGACCCCTATAACTCTTTATGATTTTGATCTTTTTGTTAAGTTGTATTCCAACTTCACTTTTGTACTATTTGAATACTTCAATTGTATCATCTTTACTATCAAGTAAATAAACATAGCAGTATCATGTACAGTTGTCAATAAAGAAAAGTTCTTTTTATTGTGAGATGATATTGAATTCATGTCAAAAATATCTGCGTGAATTAAGTCCAAGAGATTTGGATTCCTTTCAACTGACTTATAATGATGCTTAGCATACTTAGATTCAATACATACTTGACACTTTGATTGTTTCTTTTTAAACTTTAGCAATAGATTCTAATTACTCAGTTTTTGTAAAGATTTATAATTGACATGTCCTGAACGTGAATGCCATAAATCATTTGACTCAAGTAAGTAAGAAGAAGCCTAAATTTTATTATTTTTAAAAATCATTATATTAAGTTTGAAAAGGTATACAGTATGGTAATTTTCCCTACATACATCTCATTTTTACTAATTACAACTTTGTCTGAGACAAGAACATATTTAAATCTATTTTTATTAAGAGACCAGCAAAAACTAAGTTCTTCCTTATTTTTGGAGCATGAAAAACTTTGTATAGAGTAACCACCTTGATGGATGTCATCTTTAAACATACTTTTTCATAGCCTTCAACTTTTTTTATTGAAGAATTTCTCATGTAAGCGGTCTCATCAGGTGCAATGAGGGCATATATTGCAAAGGCTTCTTTAAATGGAAAGTTTGTAAAGTGGATCTAGAATCAACCCACCACTCCTTGGGATTTTCTACTAAATTGTATTGAGTCAACAACCTCTACTTCTTCATTCTTTTCAATCATATTTGCTTGATTCTTTTTCTTTTGCTTCTATGAAGAGTGACAATCAATAATTTTATGTCCAATCTTTCCATAGTTATGCCAATTACCTTTAAATCTCTTTTTAGGAGAGTAGTCATTTTATCCAGGTGACTTCTTTCTCTTTTTGACATTTGTACCTTTTTCAACAATATTGCGCCCCTGCTATTGTTGAATTTGTTTGTGACCTGTTTTTAGTTGCCTTGTTGTGCTCTTCAATTCTCAATCTTACGATGAGATCTTTAACAATTATCTCTTTGCGTTTATGATTTAAGCAGTTCTTGAAATCCTTCCAAAATAGGAGTAACTTCTCAATTGTAGCAGTCACTTGAAAAATATCATTGACAATCAATCCTACATTAAAGACTATGTGAGTATTAGGAACAAACTTGATATGTTCAAATCAGGTATTATATAATATTATACCTTCGACAAGGAGATAATTGATTATAATAACCTGCAACTCTTAAACTTGGGTGATAACAATTTTACTGTCTACCATCTTATAGTCAAGGAACTTTGCCATGATGATTTTTTTCATTTTGGCATCTTCAGTTTTGTACTTCTTTTCCAAAGCATCCTGAAATTTCTTGAAAATCTTTAAGTTATTGTACATAATGTACAAATCATCTTGCAGTCCACTTAGAATGTAATTTCTACATAAAAAATTTGAGTGTTTTCAAGCTTCAGTCACTAATAGTCTTTCATCATTCGGATTTCCTTTAGAACCTCTGCAGACTTAAGGCATTCAAGTAGAAGAACATCTTCTACTGCCACCTCTTGAAATCAACACTGGTAAACTTTGAAGTTTTTTCGTTGGTGAGATTATAAGGCAACATTTGAATGATTTGGAGGTGTAGTAGATGCTATTGTAGCATTCATCGTTTAAACATTAACTTTACTTGGATTAGTCATTTTTCTATCACAGGTAGACAAACAATTTAGTATGTAGGATACTGTCAATAAAGATAGATTTTGTTAGCAACAAAATTAATTTGAATGATGAAGTTCTTATAACTTCAAATCAGTTTCAATTTCAAATGGAGTAGAAGTACAAAAAACTTTAATCTTCAAAATCAAAAGCCAAAAAATTAAAATACAGGAACAAATAAAATATTAAATTCCTTAAACTTGTTATTCTTGTGATGCAACAGTAGTGAAGAAACGAAAAAATTATAAAACCAAAATATCTCATTTCACAGAATTCATTATGTGTCATTAAGGAATTTAATCCCTTCATTGTACCCGAGATTGTGGATTATTTTCTCCTAGGATAAAATAGATAAACTATTACAAAAGTAACAGTACCTCCAACTCTTGTAACTTCAATGGACAAAAATAAAGTAGCAACAGATTCACACGCAAAATGAATTTATGTGTAAGAAAATGTATGCAGAAGAGGAGAAAAATTAATGTAGAAAACTGAGAGAAAATCTCTTTATTTTATAGCCAATAATGAGTGTGTATTCACTTGTTCAGAATAGCCTCATCTGTTTTGAATAAGCATAACATTTTTTGGGAAAGAGGATGTCTGTTAGGAATTTTACGCGTAAATTTTGAAATAAGTTTGTTCAAAAAATTTATCAATCAATCACATCGTTTGTCAAAATCAAAGTCGAGCAAGCAACGACGACGACGACGATGTGAGGGGGTACCCTCTACTTGATTCTTTAAGAGTTAGAGAAAGTGTTTTCTAATATAAGGACAAAATTTTCCTCTATTCTACCAATGAAGGAGAAATGATTCTTCATTTTCCCTTTACTTGGTTCTTGGTTCCCTCACATTTCCTTGTTCTCCCTATGCACACCTTGATTAAACCCAAAACATATCTAGCCAGTGAATAAAATCTTAGTCCATACTCTCATACACTTATATTGTCCTATCAGAGGTTCAGAAGTTGATCTCTCGAGGTAAATAGTTATCTATGAAAGCTTCTGTAAAACTATTCCAAGTGGGTTACATAAGTGAGTTAAACTGGAGGTTGATTGATAGGAGGGATGAGGGTATTGATGTTGTTATGAAAAAAGGGGCTAGGTATGGTCATGGTCTATTCTGAAGATTTTGGATGAAATTAGAATAGAGAAATGAGATGGAGAGGACTAGAGAAGTTTGGTTAGTGATTGGAGTGACCAGGAACTTAGGTGTCAGGCTGGCCACTAAGGTTGTGCGTGCACAGTGTAAGAGAGAAGAAAGTATACTTTTTCCGCCGTATGGAGAGTTTTATGAGTGTACATACTATTGACAAGGATAAACTAGCCATTCAAACGGAGATACATGTTGATAGAATTATATACGACTTTTACAAAAATACTATTTTAATTTGATAACAACTTCTTTATGTATATGCATATGTTGAAAAGCGAAGGCTACATTTCTTGAAGACAGCAGACATACTTTAAGATGTGAATATTATAACCATAAACAATATTGTTCATATTCACATTGAAACTTTGTTGTTGAAATACTAGAAACAACAAAATTCTTAAGTTGGATGTTTGTATATTTGAAGAACTTCATAAGGTTATACAATTTTTATTATATATTTTCAACTGCAAACTACACTAATGATTGAAATAATAAAAAAAAAATACTGCTACTCAACACTTCTTTCTCGCTTGAAAATCAAAAGTATCCTTTTACTTTCATCTGATAACAATTTTTTAGTAAAATTTGTGATTTGCAATAATAATAAATAGTGATTATAAGTTAAGTATGCACTCTCCCCTTTCAAATTTTATACAACTCATCATACATTTATTTTAAAAATAATATTATCTTTTATATATATAAAAGAGAATGTTGCGCCTGCTTAAATGGCACTCTAAGAAACCAAAATTTTATTTATTCTATTTCTCTATTTTCTGCCTTTTTTTCCTTTTATTTGCTTAAAAAAATTCAATGGTCATATCTCTTTAATTGACAGTTTTAACTGATGTCCTCTCTTCATCTTCTCCTCCATCTGATAAGACTCTTCACCCTACACATCTTTCTCCTTTTTCTCTCTTTTTCCCACTAACCAAAGGTAAAAAATTTTATTTTTGTCTTCAATTTATTGATTTTTCATTCCTTTCATGTTTTGAATTACAATCTTTTAATTGTTTTGTCGTCCCTTTACTCAATTAATCAAGTTCTACTTGATACATATATACTTCTTAATTTTGACAATTCAACCATGGATACATGAACAACTATGGTGACAACAATTAAATTTTAGTGAAGAGATTGATGCGCAAAAGAGAAGTAATGGCATCATCATGGTAGAAATAGAGAGCCGATATTTGTTAATGACGGTAACTATAATTTTTTTTGGTTGTATTTGTTTCTTAAAACTTTTTGAATGCTATTTAATTTCAGTTGAACTTTTTACATCAAAAATTATCCCCGACTAAATCCAGATCGCGCTCCCAACAGGATTTTTTTCATTCCCAAGGCTCGAACCCGAGACCTCTGGTTAAGGGTGAAACACTTCCACCAGTGCATCACAACCCATATTGGTGTCAAATACTTCAATCACATGAGGTATATCTAATAAAAACTATTTTTTCCCTATTACTTTTTTTTTTTTAATGCTTTTTGTGCAGGATTTTTTTTTCTTTTTTTTAAGTGGGTGTACTATAAAGAAGACACAGTGGGTTATGGGTCTAAGACAAAAGGCATTTAACACCTACCTATTAATTCCACAAATTCAAATGGAATGTATTTTTCTTTTTCTTCTTTTTTATCAAATCAAGACCTTGCATTAATTTATTTCATTTAGGCCAAAAAAAGAGGGAAAAAAACTTTAAATTAATTTCTCATGTTGTTATTTTAAAAAAATAATTATAGTAAGTACTTTTGGTTTTAGACCAATCACAAAGAGGTGTTATTGGTGTTATTGATTTGTTTACTCTAAATGTTGATTACTATTGCAGTTAGATTTTGTTTAAATTTGATGTCAATGGTAATGTACACAATTAGATACAAATATTTAATCCTATCATTATAGTTGATAATATTACTTTGTCAACATTCTAATTGTAGCAGGCTAAGAGGAATCTAATGGGAAGCTTGGCTTCTAAATTTCTATGTGGTAAAATTATTGAGTTGGTTTTTAAATACTCACTCACCTAATAGTTATTATCTCAAAAAGTCATTTTCTTTGTTGAAAACATTTGATTCGCGAAGAAATATATATTCCTTTGAAACAGTAACTATTAGTTGAGCGACTACATGAGAAATCAACTATAAGAATATCTTACTAATCATGTTAAATTTTTGGCTATTTCATATGCAATTTAGCAATTTTACGTATTCAGTATTAATTTTTTACAAAAAATGTTGTGAGGGATGTTCTCTATTACTAAAACAAGATAGTATACTACTGAATCTATCAATTCACGCCAATTACTCACCTTCATGTAATACACTATTAATTAATATAATTTTGTTATTGTCTAAAACATAATGATAGAATAATAAAGGGATGATTAGGTGAGATGATACCTGTATTGTCATTTTAGGGATGATTAGGTGAGATTTTTTCATTTTATTCTTTTCATTAGTTTATGTCAAGAACTCCAAAAGTCTATACTAAAATCATTTTCTTCAAATATCTAAAAATAAGCTAATACAGGATAATTAGCTGAAATGATACCTGTATTGATATATACTTTTTGACCAACTTGACTATTGACTCATTTTTTTATTATAAAAAATTAAATATATTTATGAAGTTACAATGAACTAATACATGTGTAGGGATTAAGAGGTGTTTATTTAGTAAGAATTGTTTTTAATGTTTAATAGATGAGACTGTTAAAATTGTAGAAGTTATGATTAGCTTAATGTTTGTTTAGTAAGAAACTTTTTCAATATTTTGTCATCGACAGTGAATGATTTGTTCTTCATATGTTGTGCTTTTGAATTTTTATTAGCTTTATCAAGTTCACAACTAATTCATTTAGAGAAACACCAGAAATTGATGAATAAAATATTTATATCAATTTTAAAAAAATAAATATAGAGAGTGACATAATAATAGATTTTTTATTCATTTTGAATAGATTTACTATTGGAGGATTCACATCTAAGATAATGAAAAAGTTGGAGTAAATTGACTAAATAATAAGACTTAAAATTAATTCTTTTTGGGTGTAGGATTAAAAAATCCATCCCTAATTTACCTAGTTTTTAATAAATTTGTATTAGTTAGGTTGAAATACAGGTATATTAACATAGATGTTCAAGATCTAGTTGTATGTTGGATGTGAAACAAGAACCTCAAAATTTTTTTAAAATGTTTTAAGGTTCCAAATAGAGCGGAAAACCATTCACTTTGAAGAAAGCTTTGTTGGTCAAAAAATAAGTTTTTACTATTTTTCACATGGTGATAACCATATCTTTGTTCTTCTTTTTAGTTTTACTCATGTTCCATTTTATACATACCTCCATTGATTGTGGTGGCTAAATCTTAAAACAGGGTTGAAGCCAGGGTTGTTCCCTGCCCTGGCACAAGACTAGACAAAATTTTAAAAAGGGTGTTCAAGAAAGATAATGTACAAATTTTTGTGACTAAGAGGGAAAATCTTCTGTTTTTTTGTTTGTTGTTGTTACATCAATCTTTATAAGGCAAAATGGGAGATCCAGACCCATTGATTGATGTTGGAAAATTAAATGAAAAAATTCTATGTTATGCACAAACAATTTATAGGTTTAATGGAGTTTGGGAAGGACCAGATCCTTTGACACCAATTATCCCTCTTTTCTTTGTTCAAATTTGTTTAGCTATCTTGGTCACCCGTTTAGTCACCTTTGCCCTTAAACCCACCAGGCAACCTCCTTTTGTTGCTGAGATTATTGTAAGTTATTTCTTTTTGTTGGTTACAGTTATGCATGCATTAATCATGCAACGGTTAGTCATTTACCTAGTATCTCTTTCAGTTTGTTTGTTTTATTTTTCTTTTTAGTGTGTTACAAAAGAAAAAAATT
Organism: Solanum aculeatissimum; assembly: GCA_038996855.1. Classification (NCBI taxonomy): domain Eukaryota; kingdom Viridiplantae; phylum Streptophyta; class Magnoliopsida; order Solanales; family Solanaceae; genus Solanum; species Solanum aculeatissimum. The sequence continues at coordinate 10,801 of JBCEWC010011139.1, forward strand.
GTCTCTTTTCTTTTTTGGCAATCCTTAATTTTAACTTTTCATATGGCACGTTTAATGCCATAAGGATAAAGATTTTGGTGCATTGTATGTATCTTTATTTTAAGATTACAAGACTTTCATATACTTTGTGCCAAGTCAAAGCTGGACAAATAGATTGAAACTGACGAAGTACACGTCTTATTTATATATTAGTTGTTTCATCTTGGTGTGCTGGAATTTTATACAAAACCAACAAAAAGTTATCAAACATGATATTAATAGTCTTGTTTGTCTATTTTTTGTTGTGGATTCTAGCAACTTGATGATTAGATGTAAACTTAAGTTTCCTTTAGTTGTTTACATAATAAATCCATGTGAATGAAGAAACCATTTAACAATCCTATTTGAGCTGCATGAATTATTTTGTATGTTGCTTCTACAATTTGTGTAGGATCATGAGAAGTATCACTCCAAATGATATGCTAGATTTTCATTGAGATGCAATGTTGTTTAGTTCTCATGTTCTTGTTTTGTTCACTTAGCAATAAAATTTTGACATAATACGTAAACACACTCAAATTTGGCCTTAACAGTCTAACTTTGAGAGTGCACAGACACGTCGACTTATACATGAGGAGTTGAAGCTAAGTTTGTGTGTCTGTTTAGATATTATGCCCAAAAAAAAAAAGTTTAAAGGAAGAAACATGATTTTGTTTTGTAGAGTGGCATACTTTTGGGTCCTACTGCACTTGGAAGGATCATAAAGTTCAGGAGGCTGCTTTTCCCAAACTACAACTTCCATGTGATTGAGACAATGGCTCATGTAGCCCTTGTGTTCTATGGGTTTCTGGTGGGATTACAGATGGATATAAAATCGATTCTTCGTATTGGAATAAAGGCTCGAAATGTTGCTGTTATCGGCATCATCATCCCTTTTGTCATGGGAACAATATTATATTTCTCACTTACTCGCGATGAAGATGCTAGAGGTTTCATTTTCTATGGTGGTGTTCTCACTATTACAGGGTTCTCTGTCCTGTCTAAGATACTTGACAAACAAAAGATCCTCCAAACTGACATAGGAAAAATGGCCATGTCTTCAGCTGTAATCAATGATATTGGTGCATGGTTTATTCTTACACTAGGATATGTAGTTACAGGAAGTCCAGCTAATATCCATTGGGCTATAATTTGCACGACTGCTTACACCTTGTTCTGTGTCTTTTATCTCCGTCGTGCTATTGGCTGGATCATTCGAAAAATGCCAGAAGGACAAGGGTACAGTGAGTTCTTTATATGTTCAATCCTTTCTGGTATGGCTATTTCCGGAGTTATAACCGATGCTTTAGGGACACACCCTATAATTGGAGCTTTTCTCTTTGGACTTAGTATACCTAACCTAGTGCTTCAAGCAGAAATTATTGATAAGCTTGATGACTTTGTGATGGGCATTCTTATGCCAACTTTCTTTGTTGTTTGTGGACTCAGAACCAATTTCGGAGAAATGGGTAGCATTTACGAAATTGTTGGCTACATACTTCTATTTGTTTCAGCCAAAATCTTGAGCTCAATAGCTGCTACTTTCTTCTCTGAAATGTCTTTTAAGGAGGCCCTGGCTGTTGGAGTACTTAGCAACACCAAGAGCCTCATGGCCCTGATCATTATTGAAGCTGGTCAGGCACAACAGGTTGATTTTCATACCAATCCCAATTCTCTTTTACTGGAAATGGATTTTCGACTAACCTTTTCGTTTGTAAAAATCTTGGTCAGGTATTGAGCACTCGATTATACTCTCTTATGATGAGTGGCATTTTGGTGATGACGGTGATGGTCACACCTATGACTATGCTCTACCGTCCCTCACAGGAAATTGCGCCCTACAAACGGAGGACCATACAAAAGGCAAGAATGGAGGAGGAGCTTCGGATCCTTGCTTGCATCCATGGCACACACGACATCCCTTCAGTCATCAACCTTCTTGGTTCGTCGAATTCTACAACAGCATCTCCAATAACTGTCTTTGCTCTCCAAGTAGTAGAACTAGTCGGGCGTGCATCATCTATGCTAGAAGTACACAACTTAGGAAAACGAGGTTCACGAAGTCTCGGACATGAGGAGACACAAACAAGGCAGATCATCACTGCTTTCGATAACTATGAGCTACGATCAGATGGAGTGATGGTACAAGTACTCACAGCGAGGTCTACTTTGTCCACCATGGATGAAGATATGTGCAACATTGCTAAAGACAAGCGTGTCACATTCATCATTCTCCCTTTCCACAAACAACGAGGTCTCGAGGGTGAAATGGAGGATGTCAACCCTGAAGTTCGGGCTGTTAATGAGGGTGTGCTAGCTAATGCCCCTTGTTCTGTGGGAATCCTTATCGACCGCGGACTTTCTGAGACCAGTGACTATGCAAAAAATATCGTGGTCCTCTTTTTTGGAGGTGCTGATGACAGGGAAGCTCTGGCTTACGCTTTGAGAATGGTTGATCGTCCAGATACACGTCTAACTGTGGTGAAGTTCATTCCAGGCGAAGGTGCTTCTGAAAATGAGAATACAGAATTTGCTGAAGAAAGTCATGTGAATGTCCAGATTGACAAAGAGAGTGAAAAGTTGATGGACGACGAGTTCTTAAACAGGTTCAAGATCAGCACAGCCAATGACAAATCAGTAACATACACAGAACTGTTGCTGGATGATGTAGAAGAGACTGTCAACGCCATAAAACAAATGGACCAGCAAAACTATGATCTCTACATAGTAGGAAAAGGCCGAGGCATGGCGTCACCACTAACGGCTGGCCTAATCGATTGGTGTGACTGTCCTGAACTCGGGGCTATTGGTGATCTTTTAGTGACATCAGAATTCGACTCCACGTTCTCCGTGCTGGTGATGCAGCAATATGTTAAGCCAATTGGAGATGGTTCAGTAAATTCTTATGGATCAATGAGTGAGAGGATAGCAGGAATTGGGATGGATATGGACATGGACATGCAGCGTGCGGATAGTGAATCAGGGGATGTGTTTTCCAGTTTTAGAAGGCGACCGGAACATATTGTGCCACGAGTCTAACCCAACAGTAAGTCTTAGCTTAGGCTCATGACAAACACATTAACAAACTTGAGATTCAACAAGTATCAATTATGTATTGCTGTTCACCTGGAAAAGATTTATTCAGTGGGATTGAATGATGATGTTTGCTTTATTTTCAAGTAATTGTACTAACAATGTGGGCTAAATATTCTCTCACGACATAAAGAAGTCAAGAAACTAAAAGAAGAAGAAAAAACCCATCCATGTTTAAGTATTTCCAAAGTATACTATTATAGACTGATAGAAAGGAAAGAGAAAATGGAACAGATAAGTCCATACGAATGTATTCACATTTCCAGAAAATGTGATTGAGTTTAGTGATATTCTTGCTAATTTAATTGGGAAGTGTGTATACTTGATAGACAAATGATCCCATATTTTACATTTGTGACATACAAGTTATGTCAGATAAGGGATCCGTAACATTCCAAGCATTTAATTTCCATATCCACTAATTGCAAATTATTCTACGAGTGTTTTCGATAGATCCTCAATTCAAGTAAAACATATCAAAATCAAGTAGTCAAGGAAAGTTTGAGAGACTTGATATGTTTGGATAGTGATTTAGTCAGTGCATCTCTAAATTGGTCTTTCACAGATACATGGGCAACATGTAGCTACCCCTTGGCAATCCTATCACAAACAAAATGAAAATCAATAGAAATATGCTTCATTCGACCGTGAAAGACAGGATTGGCACATACATATTGTACCAATATTATCACATAGGATGGTGGTAGTTGTTTGAAAAATAAAGATGATTTTTTGGAGATACAAAAGATCCCAGATATTTTGTAGAATTTTAGAACTTTGTAGAATAATATTTTAAATATTTATATTTAGGAAAAATCTAGATATTATATAGCATTAGATATTTTAGGAAAATATTTGTAATAAATTATAGAAAAATCTAGATTTTTGTTAGATATTTAGTAGATAAAGTTACCTAGATATTTTTTGTAGATATATCTAGAATCATACCAACACAACTATAAATAGAGGTGACATTAGGCATTTGTAATCAACTCAAAAACAAAAATCCAAATCAAAGAATCTTCTTTCATAATAAAGTTCTCCTTTTTAAAATCGTCCGTCTCCTTTCTAGCTTCTACTTCTTTAATTGAATCTTCTGATCTTAGTTAACGATCTTGGGCTAGCAGAAGGTCTCCTGGTTATACTTTTCTTATGCTATATTTCTCTACATGGTATCAGAGCCATAGCCATATATTGACTTCTGAATTTATTTCAAGATCGGGTTAGTGGTTGATTCAACTGGTTTGTGTAGATGAATTTTAGCGGTCGTGTTAATGAACTGGGGATGGAGTTGTTGAACCAGTCCAATTACAAGATATGGAAGACATCTATGGAATCATACCTTGTGGGTGAGAATTTGTGGGATGTTATTAATGGAAGTAACACAAGTCCTCCTTATGTCGGATCGCAGAATAGTAGTACATACAAGAAGTGAAAGAAAATTTATTCAAAGGCGGAGTTCATCCTGAAGAGGTCAATCTCCTCCAATTTGTTTGACCATATTATAAGGTGTAAATCAACTCACGAAATATGGAAAATGCTCGATCAATTATTCAATAAGAAAAATGAAACTCGGCTACACATACTAGAGAATGAATTGACTAACATCATTCAAGGCAATCTCTCTATCGCTGAGTATTTTTTAAAATTAAAATTTTATGTTCTAAGATATCTTTATTGAATCCGGAGGAAGCTATCTCTAAAGCACGAATGAGAAGAATTATCATTCGTGGTCTGAAGCTTGAATATATTCCATTTGTGATGTCAATTCAAGGATGGGCTCAACAACAATCCTTGAAGGAATTTGAGAATTTATTGTCGTTGCTAGAATTACTAGCCAAATAGTTGGCAGTGTATTTGTTAATGGAGGGAAAGGAAATGCTCTTGTAGCCAACAAGAGGAACTTTAAGGAAAGGGAAAGAGACACGCCACATGATCGATCCTCAAGTGGTTCAAGCTCACCTGGAAAGAAGGAAGAGCCTTCTAATTATTATAGCAAGAAGCCTCTCCGATGCTATCGATGTGGCAATATAGGGCACATAAAAAGATATTGTCGAACCAAGGAGAGCAATATGACTCAACTTGGGAAAGCTATTAAAGAAGAAGAATAAGACTGGGGAAGGTGCTTCTTAGCTGAGGCTCAAGAAATAGATGTCATGGTTTCTATTAACCTTGATAGAGATTGAATTGAGAATTCAAGATATAACACAGTCGATCACATAGAGAAGCAAGAAACTGATGATATCATTAGTATGAAGCAAGAAATTTCTAAAGTTGTTCATACTGGTGATGTGATAGTTTCTATTGAAGAAATCAAAGAAGTAGATCCTCAAGAAGTAGTATTTGAAACCATATATGCTAGTGGTGATATGTATAGAGAAAGAATTGACGAAGATGTATTAAAAGTTGAAGTCTCTAATCAAACGTCAGCCATATCAAGGTCAATTGTTGGGTTAAATCAAATATTGAAAGTAAATGAAGAAGATGAAGATCAAACAAATGAAGAAGCTGACTTTAAAGACCAAATTTCAGGTGGAGAAAGAGACGACATGATTTTCTAAAGCTGATAAACTGATTATTGAAGAAATAAAAACAAAATCTGGCGGAAGAAATAAGCTGATAAACTTTGCTCATTCTTTAGTGGATTTTAGGTTTTGAAATTCCTGTTGAACAAGTCGTGGTTGTTCCTCCCTTGAGCAAGGAGTTTTTCCACGTTAAATTATAGTCTTGTTATTTTGTGCTGCTTTTGTGTTATTGTTGATCCGAGAAAGGACCTGGTCTTTGTTAGTGATTCGGTGCAGTTTCTCAACAAGTGGTATCAGAGCGGGTATCTCTATACGGTTCACACCTAGAGATTCTTGCGAGAATGGCAGCTCCTCTGAATCTCGAAGAAGAACAGTCCTCAACAAGACCTCCCAGGTTCAATGAAAAGTTCTATGGATGGTGGAAGAGTAGGATGCATGACTTCCTTATGGCAGAAGACAGTGAGCTGTGGGACATTGTGTTAGATGGTCCCTATGTACCCACAGTGGAAGTTAAGGATGGAGACACAACAAAGCTGGTCCCC
>JBCEWC010011140.1:0-16978 GCA_038996855.1 Solanum aculeatissimum
AATTTTAATTTTCAGCACTATAGCTATCGGTTTGCTATCGGGTTATCGGGTCCCCGATATTAAAATTCTTAAACCCGGACCGATAACCGATAATCCATTATTATTTTTGAATAAATTGTTAACCGATCCAATAAGCCAATAACCCGACCCAATAGTCCAATAAACCGAAAAATCGATTCGGATTAACGGTTTGACCTGAATTTTGCACCACCCTACTTTAGGGTCATTATAGTAGAATTGTGTAAAATTGTAAAGTCATTGTAAAATTGTACTTACTAAATTCTGGAGTTCATTGTGGAGTTGTGTAAAATTTTAAAATTGTATAAATTTTTTGCGTTCATGGAAAAATGAAGATGAAAGGAAACAATAGAGAAAAATAGTTTTCAAAAGGTATTTTTTAATTTTTCTATATTTGGTTGACCAAATAGTTTGAAAAATATTTTCTATAGAAAAATAAATTATTTGGGTTATGTGAATTTCATGAATTATATGCTTTTGTTGCTTTATATGGATTTATCAATGAACTTCGTGAAAAAACTTGGATGATGAATGATATGATATGATTAGTAGTGACATGATGAACTTTATTTCGAACTAAGCACATAAAGAATGATCTGATATGATTAATATAGCCATCATATGATTCATTTTGCTTCTCTTTGATGGAAGTTTAATTTTCTGTTAATGTATCCTAATTTTTGACATGATACTTTTTTTGTTGATCGATTCAATCTCTAATAAAAAAAGATGTACCTTGATTATGCATAAATATTCTTAGTTAATGTGGTGTTAGATTTTTGTCTTTATTTTGAGTTTTAGGTTCCCTTAACTCATATCACCATGTCTTTAGGAATGTCAATTTATTGTCTACTTACGTGTTTTGTGACATTTTTTTAATGATTTTTCACCTTTTATTATTACTCTATGCATATTAATAATAAAAATGAGAATAAAAATATGAAAATAATTTGTCTATCGAGTTGGGTGCAAGTGTCATCACAACTTAAGTTTTTTTATATCGTGACAAATTAATATTAAAACACTAGATTCATAGGTCTTCTGGGTCATGAGTAGCGACTTAGTATAACCTTTTTTATGGATATGTAGAGTTCCATATCTATAGGTAAAGATCAAGAGAAATTCTTTCTTAAAATATTAAATGGTTCTTATAAAGTTTACTTGCTCAAGAATAAGAGAATTTGTTCCTCAAATTAATTAGAAGACAAGAAAAGGATATAACAATAAAATATAATAAGGTTTATGATTTACATTCTTTAAAAAGAGGTGATTTAACATTTATTGGTATGACTAATTATTATAGGTTCATATGTTAATTATGCTTGGTGTTGATATGTAGAGCTATCAATATGAATTCATTAAATACATCAAGGTTAATCGATATGAAGTTTGAAATTTAACGGGTGAAGTTGAGCTGATCCATCATTTTGATACGCCCTAAAATAACATGTCTAATCCATCACGATGTGGGTTGCAGGTTGCCTTAGGCCGGCCCACTTATTTAAAAGATATATTTTTATAACTTTTTAAATTGAATTTCTAATTTGAAAATGCTAACATAAATATTTATAAGTTAATATTACATGAATTACCACTCACTCCGTTTAAAAAAATAATTTACTTTCTATTTTAGTCTGTTTAAAAAAGAATGACCTCTTTCTTTTAATGTCAATATACGTGGCACGTTTAAGGCCATAAGATTAAAGGATATTTTGATACATTTGACATAACTTTAATTTACAATCACAAAATCAAAGAAATCTTCTTTATTTTCTTAAATATCGTGTCAAATCAAACTATATCATTTTTTTTAAACGGAGGAAATATTTAATAATCACTTCTCAAATTCACAAGCAAAATAATCCTATTAATGCTTGTTAAATTTGACTTCAAGTAAATTGTCTGGAAATATTCCTACAACAAAAATGATGTGGAGCTTGCGAGGCAATTATATTGTTAAAAATTGATAATATGGTTTGCCCGATTAACTTAATAAAAAGAAGAAAAAACTACAAAAAAATAGATTTATTTATGAAACGATTTACTCAAATTGGATCCAACTCAAATTATATATTCTTAATGGATCCATGGCTCAACTATTTACCCTCTTACCTCATTTTTTTTCTTTTTTATTTCGCCCATGCACAACGTCATCATAACTGATATGAATTAATCCTCTGTGATACTCTATCGATATATTGATACTATATCGGTATCATATACTCTATCATCCATGCATGATATCAGGATAACTGATATGAATTAATCCTCAGTGATACTCCGTTGATATATTGATACTATATCGGTATCATATACTCTATCGCCAATGCACTATGTCAGCATAATTAATATGAATTAATCCTCTATGATACTCCCTCAATATATTAATACTATATCGGTATCATATACTCCATTGATATATTGATACCCTATTGATATCATATAGGACTGAGCTTTGTATTTTAAGAAATAAATAAGAAACAATTGTCAGGAAATTATTAAAGTCATAATCTTATTTATTAAACTCTAAATTAGTAGAAAATATATTCTTTGTGATACTCCATCGATATATTGATACCATATCTATATCATATACGAGTGAGCTTAATTCTTTGTGATAATCAATCGGTATATTGATACCCTATTCGTATTATATATGATTGAGCTTTTTTTAAGAAATAATTAAAAGAAAATTATTAAACTCTAAATTAATAAAATGAAAAATTAAATATATATACAAAAAAAATTACAAGAAAAGTAGTCAATTAATTTTCCTTTACAGAAGATAACCCAAGAAGGTCATGGACTCAACATAGCTCAAATAAGCCCAAAACCATTAGACTCTTTTTGCTCAAATCAGCCCAAAATGAATTTTTTTTGTAATTTTTGCTTTTTTTCTTAAAAAAACTTATATTTTATTTTTATTTTGTTGTGATTTTTAATATAAAAAAAGAAAAAGTTATTTTTCAAAAAAAAACTTTTTCATATATTTTTTTGGATAGCATATTTTTTTTTATTAAAAATTATTTTATTTTTATTTTATTATGGCTTTATATATATAAAAAAAAACTTTTTTCAATTTTTTTTTCATATATCGATATTGTGTAAATGTGTATAAATGTATATCAATATTGTATAGATAGTCATTTAATGCATCAACATTCTATAAATTATGTATAAGCATGTATCAATATTATATAAATAGTATTTAAATGTGTATCAATATTGTATAAATTGTATGCAAACGTGTGATGATATTATATAAATAGGTATGTAATCTATCGACATTATACAAATGGTGCATAATCGTGTATCAATATTGTATAAATAATTATGTAATATATCGATATCAATATTTATTTCACTATCATGAATTCCCACCTTAATAAAATAAAAAAATAAACAAGAAATAATAAAATAATAATTTTTTTTCACAAAAGAAGTGAAACAATTAAAAAAGGAAAACATCTTTTTTTAAAAAAAGAGCAAAATAAATGTTAACATTGATCTTTTTTAAAATTTTTTACTTTACATAGCGCAAAAAAAGAGGTTCCAGTTTTTTTTTTTTTTTAAAAAAAGGAAAGAAAAAGGTCAAATGGCCAACATAAAGAAATAAAAAAAATAGCACCACTAATATAAAGAGATTAAAAAAATTAAAAAGTTTTTTTTTTTTAAAAAAAGCGAATAGCCCAACATGAGCATTAATCCAATCAGGGACAATCCAATCATTCTAATCAATTCAATCCAATCAGAGTACTATCAGTATAGAACTTTTATGAAAATTTTTTTTAACCGACAACAATCATTTATGAGTCAGTGATGGTATAATAATCCTGTTGATGTTGCCACAACTGTTCAATACCTTGCTAGGGTAAGAACAAATCGAACCCATAATGGATCCGATCAATCGAGTCCTCTATTGTTTCAGGGACCTATCAAGAGGAAACATCCAACTTAATGGATCAATCCTCTCCTACATTTGGCGACGTAGTTAACGAGTTCGAGTTGGACTTACTTTCACTCAATTCGATGGTCGATACTTCTCCCAAGACTCGATGCTCATAAACAACCAGTCTCAATCAATCCAATCAATGAGTCTCATAAGGACTTATATCAATCCATCAATTCTGTCACAATCGAGCTTTCAACCTATCAACCATCTAATCAATTCTCTATCACAACTTTCAACAATTCGACCAATCAATCCTATCAACCTTTCAAGAATGAATTAGATAATCACGTAGGAGGACTTTCGATTTATACCAATGTTTTTAGAGTTCAATTATGAATACTCATAGGACCATCAAGTTCTATCAACCTCATTATCAATCACAATCACAATCATACTGTTAAGGCTCTAGACTCAATCCCTAGGTTCTTTCATACAATTTTTTTACTAAAAATATCTAGGGTTTATGAAATAATTTGTATAAAAATATTCATTCAGTAAATCAAGTTCATGATGATCATCAAACATGTAAAATACATAAAATATATATATAGTCACAAAAACCTTCAAGAAACATGCATAAAGACTCAATACTTTCACAAATTTTCTATTACCATTAATGGGGCACATGGAAGAACAATTTCATGCTTTAGCTTAGCCTTACATGTCTGAGATGAAAATAGACAATCAAATTTGGAAGAAATTGACCTCAATCCTCTTGAACCCTAGCCTCCTCTTTTCTCCTTATCCCTAGTTCTTAAGATGAATTAGTGTAAATAATTGAAAATTCTTGCTTAGGAACTGATATAGGGTAAAAAACGGTCTCAAAATGACAGAGTTTTAGTCTAGGATGGGTGAAAAAAAAGACTAGAATGTCCTTGATTTTAAAACTAACGTCAAGTACCATGCTGGAGAAAGTCCACGACACAAACTTGTCGCACTTCAGTTCATTTTTTTGATGGAAAACTTAAAACGTGTTCAAAAACTGTTTTACTATAAAATGACACATAAATCACATTTTTTTCAAATGCATTTTATGTGTAATTTATGTAACACTTGTTTAGTGTGTTTTATGAACAAAACTAAAAAAATGAACTATCGTGGGGTAAGTCCGCAACGCGGACCTATCACCTACCTTTCTAGTTTTGTAATTTTGCTTCAAAAAATTATTTTTCGATCCAGTGGCTCTAAAAATCAACCGAGAGTGTTTTTCTACACAATGTTTCGTGTTGATCATGATTTTGACCTCGGATTTGCAAAAAAAGTTTGGAAAGATGCGTTATGTGAGCGTTCTCTTATCTAAGGGTATTTTGGTAATTTTATCAGGTGTAATAGTTTATGCCCCTTTAAAGCAAACTATTTACATCCTTATACCCCTTTACATTTTATGCCCCCATACTATTAAAATTCGCCCCCCTAATATTAAAATTTGTGCGCTAACGTCATGTTGATGTCAAAACCCACCTTGTATGATATACCAATAAGATATACATATACCGGTAGAGTATCATAGAGGATTAAACTCAGTTGTATATGATACAGATATGGTATCAATATACCAACAAAGTATCACAAAAAATATATTTCCTACTAATTTAATAAATAAGTTTGCAATGCTAATAATTTTCTCTTAATTATTTTATATTTTATTTATTAAAAAAAGCGCTCAAAATTATATGATACCGATAGGGTATCAATATAATAACTAAGTATCACAAGAATATATTTTCTACTAATTCAGAATTTAATAAATAAGTTTGTAACTTTAATAATTTCCTAGTCCTACACGATACCGATATGGTATAAATGTACCGATGAAGTATCACAATAAATATATTTTTTTACTAATTTAGAGTTTAATAATTTTTTTATTTATTCCTTAAAAAAACATAATTCTATATGATACCAATTAGGTAAATATACCACTAGAGTATCATAGAGGATTGAGCTAATTCTATATGATACTAATTTGGTATAGATATACTGACGGAGTATCACAGAGGATTATTTTATAGTATTCATGTTGATGTCAACATGATTTCAGAGTGAAATAAAGGGGTCGTTACGGGCCCCTCGATATGGTTTTTTAGGAATGTTAACCCCCAGCCACGGGCAACGCTAGGAACCGTGGGCTAGCACCCACAAAAAACTACCGAAATCACCTATTCGTTGTTCCATGGCCCATAAAATTCTACCAGGCCATATCCAATCCCGTCAGCCCACCTGGGCCTCTTTCAAGGCTTGTTACGAACACCTCGGTATAATGTTTTAGGAAAGTTAGCCCCGAACCCCAAGCAGCGCCAAGAACCATGGGCTAACACCCATGAAAAACTGTCCAAATCGCCTATTTCCTGTTCTTTGGCTCATAAATCTTACCAGACCATCTCCAACCCCGCCGGGATACCTGAGCCTCTTGCCGGGTTTGTTACAGATCCCTCGGTATAGTTTTTTGGGAAAGTTATCCCCGAACCCCGGTTAGCGCCAGGAACCGTGGGCTAACACCCATAAAAATTTGTCGAAATCGCCGATTTCTTATTTCTTGGCCCATAAAATTCTACTAGGCCATCTCAGACCCCGCTGGGCTACCTGAGCCTCTTTTTGGGCTTGTTACAGACCCCTCAGTATAATTTTTTAAGAAAGTTAGCCCCAAGCCCCGGGTAGCGCCAGAAACCGTGGGCTAAAACCCAGGAAAAACTATTGAAATTGCTTGTTTCCGGTTCCCTGGCCCATAAAATCCTACCAGGCCATCTCTAACCCCGTTGGGCCACCTGGACCTGTTGTCAGGTTCATTACGGACCCCTCAATATAATTGTTCAGGAAATTTGACCCCAAGCCTCGGGCAGCTCCAAGAACCGTGGGCTAACACCCATGAAAAACTACTAAAATTGCCTGTTCCATGTTCCTTGTCCCATAAAATCGTACCAGGTCATTTGTAACCCTGCCGGGCCACCTGGGCCTCTTGCCAAGCTCAATATGGACCCCTTGGTATAATGTTTTCAAAAAGTTAGCCCCGAACAATGGGCAGCACCAGGAATCGTGGTCTAACACCCACGAAAAACTTGTCAAATCGCCTGTTTCCTATTCCTTGGCCCATAAAATTCTACCAGGCCATCTCCAATCATGCAGGGTCACCTGGGCCTCTTGTTGGGATTGTTATGGACCCTCGATATAATTTTCTTGGAAAGTTGGCCTCGAGTACTGCGTAGCGCCAGGAACCGTGGGCTAACACCCACGAAAAATGCCCAAATCACATGTTTCCTGTTCCTTGACCTATAAAATCTTACCAAGCCAACTCAAACTCTGACGGGCCACCTGGGACTCTTTCTGTGCTTGTTATAGACCCCTCGATATAATATTTCAGTAAAGTTGGCCCCGAGCATCGGGCAGCGCCAAGAACTATGGGCTAACACCCATGAAAAACTGCCAAAGTTGCTTATTTCCTATTCCTTGGCCCATAAAATCTTACCAGGCCATCTCCAATCCCATCGGGCTACCTAGGCCTTTTGTCGGACTCATTATAGATCCCTCGATATAATTTTTCAAGAAATTTCACCCCGAGTACCGCCAAAATCCACGAAAAATTATGGGCTAAAATCCACGAAAAATTATTCAAATCGCCTGTTTCCTGTTCCTTTACCCATAAAATTCGATTAGGCCATTTTCAACTCCGCTGAGATATCTAAGACACTTTTCTAGTTTGTTACAGACCTCTCGGTATAATGTTTTGATAAAATTGGCCCCAAGCCCCGGGCAGCGCTTGGAATTGTGGGCTAACATCGACGAAAAACTATCAAAATTACTTGTCTTGTTCCATGACCCATAAAATCCTACTAGGCCATCTTGAATCCTACTAGGCCACTTGGGCCTCTTTTTGGGCTCGTTACGGACCTCTAGGTATAAATTTTGTGAAAGATGGCCCTGATAACAGGGAAGCTCCAGGAACCGTGGCTAACACCCACAAAAAACTGCCCAAATCACCTATTTTCTATTCCTTGGCCCCTAAAAAAGCTTACCAGACCATCTCCAACCTTGTCGGGATAGTTGGGCCTATTGTCAGGATTATTACGAATCCCTCAATATATTTTTTCGAGAAATTTGATCGTGTGCCTCGGACAGCGTCAGGAACTGTGGGCTAACATCCATGAAAAATTGTCAAAATCACATGTTTCCTAATCCTTGGACCATAAAATCTTACAAGGCATCTCTAACCCCGTCGGGACACCTAGGCCTCTTGCAGAGATCATTACGGACCCCTCAATATAATTTTTGGAGAAAGTTGTCACGGAGCCCCAGACAACGCCAGGAATCGTGGGCTAACACCCACAAAAAACTGCCAAAATACCTATTTCCTGTTCCTTGGCCCATAAAATCCTACCAGACCATGTCTAACCCCGTCGGGCCACCTGGGCCTCTTGTGGGGATCGTTAAGGACGTCTCGGTAAAATTTTTCATGAAATTTGGCCCCGAGCCCTGTGCAACATCAGGAACTGTGGGCAGACACCCATGAAAAACTACCAAAATTGCCTGTTTTCTGTTCCAAGATAAATAAAATTCTACCAGATCATCTCCAACCCTGTTGGGCCACTTGGGACTCTTTTCGAGCTCATTACGGACCCCTCGATATAATTTTTGGGGAAAGTTGGCCTCGAGCCCCAGGCAACGCTCGGAACCGTGGGCTAACACCAACGAAAAATTATCCAAATCGTCTATTTCCTGTACCTTGACCCATAAAATCCTACCAGGCCATCTCCAAACCCGCTAGACCACCTCGGTCTCTTTTTGAGCTCGTTACGGACCTCTCTGTATAATTTTTCATTAAAGTTGGCCCTGAGCCTCGGGCAGCACCAAGAACCATGGACTAATACCCACAAAAAACTGCCAAAATCCCATTTTCCTGTTCCTTTGACCATAAAATTCTACCAGATAATATTTGGCCCTGCCGAACCACCTAGGCCTTTTGCCAGGCTCATTACGGGCCCCTCAATATAATCTTTCAAGAAATTTGGCCCCGAGCCCCAAGCAACGCCAGGAACCGTGGACTAACACCCATAAATAATTGCCAAAATCATTTATTACCTGTTCCTGGGCCGATAAAATTCTACCAGGCCATCTCCAACACCGTCGGGCCACCTAGGCCTCTTGTCGGGCTCGTTACGGACACTCGGTATAATGTTTCAAGAAAGATGGCTCCAAACCCCGGGCAGCGCCAGGAATCGTGTTCCTACACCTATGAAAATTTGCCAAATTGTTTGTTTTCTACCAGGCCATCTTCAACCCTACCGAGACACCTATGCCTCTTGCCGAGATCGTTATGGACCCTTCAATATAATTTTTTGAGAAAGTTGGCCTCGAGCCCCAGGCAGCGCCAGGAACCGTGTGCTAACACCCTAAAAAAACTACCTATATCATTTTTTTCCTGTTTCTTGGCCTATAAAATTCTATTAAGCCGTCTTTAACCCTGCCGGACCACCTAGGCCTCTCTCCGGTATCGTGAAGAACTTCTCAGTATAAATTTTTGGGAAAGTTGACCTCCAACATCAGGCAGCGCTAGGAACCGTGAAAAATTACCAAAATCGCATGTTTTCGATTCCTTAGCCCATAAAATCCTACAATGCCATCTCAAACCCTGATGGGTCACCTGGGCCTCTTTTTGGGCTCGTTACGAATCCCTCGTTATAATATTTTGAAAAAGTTGGCCTCAAGCCTTGAGCAACGCTAGGAACCATGGGCAAACACCCACAAAAACTGCCAAAATCACCTGTTTCTTATTCTTTGGCCCATAAAATCCTACTAGGTCATCTCTAAACCTGCCAAGCCACCCTGGCCTCTTGCCGGGATCGTTATGGACCCCTCGGTATAATTTTTGGGAAAGTTGGCGCTGAGCCTCGGGCAGCGGCAGGAACCGTGGGCTAACACCCACGAAAAATTGTCGAAATTGTCTGTTTCCTGTTTCTTGGCCCATAAAATCCTACTAGACCATCTAAAACCCTATCGGGCCACCAGGGTCTCTTGACAGGCTCGTTACGGATCCCTCGGTATAATATATTGGAAAAGTTGGCCTCGAGCCCCGGGCAGCGCCAGGAACCATGGGCTAACATCCACGAAAAACTGTCGAAATCATATGTTTTTTGTTCCTTGGTTTATAAAATCCTACCAGGCCATCTCCAATCCGGTCGGGCCACCTGGGCCTCTTGCCGGACTCATTGTGGACCCCTCAGTATAATATTTTTGGAAAGTTGGCCCCGAGCCCCAGGTAACAACAGGAATCATGGGCTAACACCCACGGAAAACTTTCAAAATCATTTGTTTCCTGTTCCTTGGCCCATAAAATCTTACCAGACCATCTCCAATCCCGTTGGACCACCTAGGCCTCTTGTCGGGCTCATTAGTCAAAATGCTGAAAAAACAATAGAAAAGGAAGCAACAACCAAAAAAAAGAGTTAATATTTGAGGTCAAATTAAAAAACATAAAAAAATTTACCCAAATAGAGGACAACTTCACCTATTTGATATGGATGGTGGTTGTTGTACCGACTGTGGTGGTGATTGTGAATCAGCCCTTTCATTTTTCATGATTCTTACATGTTGCAATTATAATTTTTAGCTATTTTTTATATAAATAAAATATAACTATATTTATAAATCAATTAGTTTATTATATATATTTGTAATTATCCTATTTTAATTTTGAAAAGTTAACCAAATAATGATCAAACAATTAACGTCCAACTTTCCAGAGAAGATATATGTTCACCGTTTAGTCTATATGTCAGTCATTAGTTTATTTTTATATAAACCTAGAAGGACTATAAAAGTGGTCAAAATCTTAATTGATAAAATATAACAATTTATTTAGTCTATTGTAGAATTTTTAATAAAGGACAAAATTTTTAATAGACTTTTCTAAATATCTCCATGCTTTTAATATAACTAGATTCATCGCACGTGTATTGCACGTGTATGCCTAGCTATATGGTGTATTTGTAGGCACTATGTTAGTAACTGATTGAGCATATTATAACCCGTTTGGCTATAAATTATGCGATGTCTTAAAATACATGTAAGTAGTTCCAAATTAAAATGCAAAAGGATCTGACCTAAAAAGTCTTCATTGAAGGATCTAACAGAACAAAGAACAGAAAACTGCAGAATTTGGTTCTTGAATTTCAAGTTATAAATATACAAAAGCATGAAGTAAAACAAAACAAAGCATATTTTCCAAGTTTGAGTAGTTCTCTCAAATTACACAATTAATTTGGTTCGAGTTCTCGCATTGGTTGTATCATATTCAACAAATCTATTTTCTTTATCCTTTATTTATGCAAGAGCAGGCCAAGATCTTCAGAATATATACATTCTCAAAATTAAAGCACCTGGGAGCAAAGAAGAACATATTGTTGCAGATACATGTTGTTCTAGAGAAGCCGCATAGCTATGGGTCGGTTGATAAACTCATATCCAATATCTGCTATCAGTGGAGTGTTTTAGAATCTTGTTAATGGGGACAGTGTGGTTGGAAAGTTCAAATTCACTATCCATAATTGTTGATTCTGGAAGATCTATACGAGAAGAAAAAGTGAAAATCAAACGTAAGTATAGATTTCAGTGTGTAGTAGTAGAGTGTGCATCAGTGACTGAATTTTAAGTTGAAAAATTGAATAAGTGAAAGGTGTTTTTTTGTATGATGTGAAGGATGTTGCGTGAACTTACAACGTATGATGACAAGGACAATTCAAATATTGTCCTGCGAGCAGAGGTGAGAAGGATGAGTATAATTGTTATGGGAAACAATATAATTGTAGCATTACAAGAAGAAGAACTAACTGATAAAGTATGCGCAGAAGTTTGGAGAGAATCTGGGAAGGGGATCTGAGTTTCTGTGGTATTAATAAGCCAAGATTACAGCTATTGGCAAAGGACGTGACGGATCGATAAAGAGGCGATGGAAGTAGTGGTTGCACGGTGATATTTAAACTGAGGGAAAATTGCATGAATTAGTATAGGTTTTTTAAGTGAGGGGCATTTGCATAATCTAACTTTAGTTTTTTAAATATAGATTTTGAGTGAGGAGTATTTACGTAATTTAACTTTAGTTTTTTAGAGTTGGTGCTTTTAAGGTAGTATAGATAGATAATTCTACTATATTATAAGAGGCAGTTAAGCTGCTCAAGCAGACAACAAGTCGACATGCCTACTTGAGCAGTTTGAGGGTATATCCATAATTTTTTATGGTTCTTCCGTAGTAATTTATTTGTCTTATTTTTAGTGTTAAAAAATGCTACTAATCATTGGAATAGTATATTATAATGCGATTAATGTATTGATCTTCATCATATTTCTATTTTGTTGTTATTGATTGTTATCAATGGAATAGTATATTATAAGGTTATTTTTTAATGAAACATGCTCATTATAGAATGATAATCCAAACTTATATGTATTTTTTTTTATCATTTTTAGAATTTATAAGTATAAATCATATTTTTTTAAACAGTAAAATATTCTTGAAATTTTTTTATACCAAATGCATGATAAAATTTCACTCAAAAATATTTGTGTGTGATAATAATTTTCAATATTTTATAAAATTAAGAGATAGATTTATTAAAACGAAATGGTAGAAAGAGAGAAGTTTTTTTCTTTGGGGAACAGATAAAAAAAAAGAAGATTAACCATAGTTAAAAGATGAAACAAATTACTCTATCGAAATATTTATGGGACACATGTGATGCATCTAATGGTCCCCATTTGCGAATTTGCGAATTTCATTCTTTTGAGCTATTAAAAAAAAATGTCCCCATTTTTATCGCAATGTACAGAAAAATTAACGGGAAATATGACCGAGCCATTGTGGCGCCTACGTATCCCATTAAAATGGGAATCAGGTCAAACGTAGTTCAAACAGATATAGTATAAAATATCTATTTAAAAAAAATTAAAGTATGTTTTGAAAGAAAAATAACATGAGTGAAGAATCAATGAGTATATTAAAGGACAAATTATTCACATTATTATTAAAAAATACCGAATAGAAATATCTTTTTTTTAATTTTTTTTAAGTCATTCTAAAAAAAATTGTCCAAATTTTTATTATGAAAGCTTACGGGGAATATGACCGAGCCTTTATGGCACCTACATATCCCGTTAAAATGGGAATCAGGTTAAACGTAGTTCAAACAGATATAGTTGACAAAAATCACATTTCAACAAAATATATGTTTTACACAAAACCAAATAAACATGAATGAAACAAATTATATAATATTTACACAAACAAATTATGTATAATGCACCCTAATAAACCTAACTATTAAAGAATATGTATATCGTGTGTACGTCCTATTGCCCCCAAAAATATATTACACAAACTATACAAATAAAATAAATGAGGATACAAACTGAGGGAAAAGAATGTACAAATAAATAAATAAAAGGTCCCACACAGGGGGACAACTCTAAACTATTTATTTACCATCAAATAAACTAAACTATAATAATAAAATCTCGAACCTCAAGGTTAATAGTACATGCAACCTAACATACATATTTTCAATACATAGGTAAATACACCTAAATAATGGGTTTGGTTCCGCTCTAGCCTGAGTTTACTAAGAGTGGCTTTATTTGAAGTGGACTGGTGACCCAAGCGGACTACTCGGGCTGGGGAAGATAAAGACCGTCGATTGCTCGCGATCAACTCACTTCGTCAGGGTACCCTGATAAACAATTTGGATTCAATGGCTGCGACCCGCATAACCGTCATTTAAATAGGGAAATAAAAAAATGTCAAACAATAGAAAGTATAATATGCATGTAACGACAATATTTACATAACACAATAACTAATAACAATAATTTACAAATAAACAACAAATATACAAAATAACATGTATGTCGTAATAATATAAAATCTCCTCAATTTGAAAAATCGAATTCATAATGGTTAGAACCTCGAAATTTTCCCAGCAGAGTCGTCATTCTATTGACATCCCGAAGGTGCAACGTCGTGACAACTCGCTAAAAATAATAATTGAATAAAAGAATTTAAAAGGAAAAATTATTTAATTTTAATTTTAGAGTCGCCACGTAATTTTAAGGATAATTTGGAAATCACTTAATTATTTACAAAAATATAGTCTGCGAACCAAAAATTCTGAGTAAGGGGTTCAAGTTATTTCGAAGGGAAGGTATTAGCACCCTTCAGAATCCACAACTGTGGGTCCCGGCTGAACTCATTTTTTCATATTGAGGAGGAGATAAACAATATAACACAAATATAATAACGATGAAATATACATAAAAAATAAAATAAATAATAATATGAAAAACGCCCTAAAGTTTGTCTAACACCAATAATATACACAATAATGAATAAATAAAGAATGATTTAATCTAAACTAAATTTTTCCGTGTTTTCTAAATGGGGAGGCCTCGAAATCCGACAGATAGATTTTTCATCGGCCACGTATAACAAACAATATACATATAAACTTAAACTAAAAATTTGAATTTAACAAATGAAATAAAATCAATCTACATTAACTTTTTCTGTCTTTTTGAATGGGGAGACCTCAAAATCCGACAGATAGATTCGTCATTGACCACTTTTAACAAAAATATAGGAGTAAAAATAACAAAATAAATACCTAAATGGGAAATAGTAACTAACTACAATTTAACTATATTAATATGTAACGTAATAATAACAACAATAAAAATACGAAATAAACACCAAAGATGTTAACTCCACCACAATCCAACATACATAAAATAAAATAACAGGTAACGATTAACCAATAGGAATAAGGACAACATGCTGAAACTTTCTTAGAAAAAATGCATCAACATCAAAGAGTGATAAAAATTATGAGCAAAAATGAACGATCGACTTAAAAATAAAATAAACACAAATCTACAGACATTATAGAAAAAGACCTGAACCACTAAAGTAATAATATATATAAAAAAACACATGTACATCTGAAAAGCAGTAAAGTAAGAATCAATTTAAACAAAGAATCAAAAGCACCAAAAGTGAAGATGAAGAAGATACATACACAAAAAGAGACGACCAAATCTGATGTCAAATGAGAAATTGAGAGACCAATAGCACACTTGAAAGTAACAAAAATACATAAGGCTTGCTGGCAGAAGATTTTCGGCATCGTGGAGTTGTTCTGGTGGTAATTTCCGGCATTGTTGTGGGTGTTTTGTGGCCGTTTGGAGGTGTTGTTTTGCTGCTGTAAATGAGTCGAGAATGGGGTTGTTTTGAGGCAAAAATAGAGGCTGATTTGGGTGGAGAATAGGGACCTGAAATGGTGGTCATTTGGGGCTAAAATGGTGGCTATGTTTGCTGCGTTTTGGGGGTGTTTTGTGGCATTTTCCGGCGGCGTGAGGGCTGATTTCACTGTATTTTTTTTGTGGCAGCTGTGGGCTGGTTTGGAGCTGATTTGGGGTGGAATTTTTAGCGTTTTTGGGTGGTTTTGAAGGTCTGAAAATGGTGGGATTTTGGGGCTGGTGGGAGATCTGAAAATAGTGGGATTTGGCCGCTATTTCGGTGGTTTTTGTGGGTTTTCCGATGGGGTTTTGGGTCGGTTTTGGCAAGGAAAAATGGGGCTGAAATGGTGGGTTAAGGGTGACATTTTTATGGGTTTTGGGTGGCTGAAAACAGAGGGGGTTTTGCTGGTGAGTTGATGGTTGGGTTCGGAGTGGTTTTTGGTGGTTTTGCACGGCGGGATTTGGGGGTCAAGTTTGGACGGTTGTTTGGGGCGGTGGCGACGTCTGGTGGCGGAACAGGTGGTTTGGAGGTGGTGGTGGAGAAGACAGAAAAGGGATTGAGGGACATGGGGCAGCCATGGTCGCCGGTGGCCGTGGTGACGGGGAAGAGGAGAGTTGGGTGTGGTATTGGGTTGTTGGGCTGCCGCTGGTCGTTTGGTTGCCGATGTTCCGGGGAGTCCCACCGGATTCCGGTGGGACAATGGAGAAGAAGAAAGAAATAGATTATTTTTTATTTTTTTCAAACTAAAATGCCTGCTATCTTCCATTATGGTAACAATGTAGAATTTATAGGCACACTTTTAGGAACGTAATGAGCTGAAATACGGGCCCAAGTATATATCCGCATATAATTTTATCTGTGTAAAATTAACAACGATAATAATAAATAAAGAAAGAAATAGATTATTACACCGCATAAAAATTATAAAATTAAACTAATTAAAATTTTAAAAATTTAAAAATATGTGTAATTAATCTAAAATTGTCAAAAAATATATTTTAAACTTTTTAAACAATAATAATATAGAAATATGAATTTTGGAAATGACGGGTCAAAATTGAGTGTCAACAAATCCTTTCATAATCTAATGTGAAAAACTTAATCAATAGGAAAGTTTGAACTTCACTAAGTACTAGAGGTCTCTTATGAACCTAATCAATTTCTAATACACTTCCCACCTATAAGAATGAGGGCTTAAAACATAGTTACATATAAGGCATCACTATATTCAAGCTTATGTATTTATGATGAAAAAATTTGATTCCTGTGAATGAAGTTGTGAGGTGTTACATTACATAATATTTATAAATTTTTCTATGTTTCATCCTTGTTCTTTTGTATGAATATGATCAATTATTGTTGCACCAAAGTTGCACAACAAAATAAGTTTTAATATATTTAATACAAACTGATATTATTATATACTACGCTACAAAATTGTTTTGTACTCCATATATATCACATACTTCTTTGATCTATTTATAATATGTAATTGTCTACTTATAAAAGTTGAAATATTCAAACAATGTGAATTAAGAAGAAAAATAAATAAAAATATTAAATTAATCATTTAATGTAGTCAAAAGATATTTATAATGGTCCATACTCCATAAGATTGAATCTAATAACTAAGATTATCATAATAAATACTTAGGGCAAATCATTTGTTTTCCTTTATAAGAGAGTGAGTTATTTTATTTTGAAACAATATTATGAATATCCACTACAAATTT
>JBCEWC010011141.1:0-16976 GCA_038996855.1 Solanum aculeatissimum
TGTCTGACTTCATTTGTTACATACCATTCTAACCAATATCAAGAGCTAAAGATTTTCCATAAGCCACCTTCATGAAGCCATTCTCATCTCTGATCTTATCTCTCCATGACTCCATTAGCAGCTGATACTAATAGTCAGTTGAAGTTGTTTTAGATCTGGCTTATGAAGGAGCGGAGGACAGCTGTTAGCTTTTGTGATTTTATGTTACTTTTGGAAGTTGAAACTGTCACCTGAAATGAAGCTTCATAGCCAATTTAGAGTTGCAATTTACTCGACGAGGTTAGGGACAAACAACTTGAGAAATAGTACTGCCAGAATTCATAGTCAGAAATTAATCCGTGAGACCCAACTTTAGAAACTATCTTTAGAGACAATCTTTTATTTTTGGTCAGAGAGTAGAAAATATTTTTTTAGAAAAATAGTTTCTATCAACCCCGATTTAGGATCCGACCTCGACATCTAATGCGAGACTCAACTCAATTTCTGACCCAAGATTCAACTTTCAAATTTAGACTTGACCTCGGTTTTCAAATTTAAACATTTAAATAGCTACATTCCTTTTTTTGACACAAATGTTAATTAAACACTCCCAATCTCATTGATCTTCTCTATTCATGCCTTACTTTTTTTATTTCTTCTCAGTCTTCATAGCTCATTTAGAGTTGCAATTTACTTGACGAGGTTGGGGCAACAACTTGAGACGCAGGGCTAGTGCCACATTTCATCATCAAAATTTTCTTCAGTAATAAATAATTACTCCCTCCATTTCAGGCTCGTACCAAGAGAAAGTTTGTTGGTTTTGATTAAAGGGCAAATTAGGGAATAGAAGTAACAACAGAATGACAAAACCAAACCCCAATATTTACAAATTTAAGGTACAGTGCTTACGTATTAATTTGATACGGTAGTACACCACACAAAAAAATTAAAAAGTTGCACATACAGATAGACAGAGAGTACTGAATTTTATCCTTGATGGTTCACCACTACCTAATTTGATCTCTTCAGGAGGATCAATTTCCATCCATTTCTCAGATTTCATGAAGGATGCTTCAATTATAGGCAGCACCACTGGAGGATTAAACATATCCTTGTCATTATCATGAAGAAAACTCACTTCCAGCGTCAGGATAAAAGTCAGAAAACATCGAATAGAAATCAATACTTCCTGAATCCTTAACGTCTAGTGAGTGCTGGGATTTTCTCATGAGACTTTCCAACACGAGAATTTTTCCAATTTATTCTTCGTCATTTCTTCCTCAGCTATTTTCACCTCGTTATGACGAGATCCCATAATAATAGAGAGGAGAAGAAGAAAAAACGGAGAAAGAAAGCAACTCGGACTGTTTTGTGCTTCAGCGGAGTTGGGAAGTGACTAGTGAGTGAATATATAGTACTGAGGGAAGCGACGTAATCATTTTTGGATTATACGCCTTCTTGCACAACTCAGCACGTAACACGCCCACAAAATGTTTCACTCTAGCGGAAGGATATTTCCTCCATTTAAAAAAGGATGATCAGCTTTTTTTTTTTAGTTTGCTTAAAAAAATAATCTATTTTTTTTGTCAACACATTAATTTTAACTTTCCACCTGTAAGACTACAATATTAAAGGACAATGAAACTTTAAGTTAATATTACAAAGTTGAATTTTTTTTAAAAAAATTCTTAAACTCCGTACTAAATCTAACTAGACCATTTTTCTTTTAAACAGAGGGAGTTAAAGTTTATGTCGGTTTGGTTTAAGTCTTTACATACACGTTAAGAGAGAGCGATTTGTTTGTATTCAATTTGATTATGTTCCTTACGTATTTCGGTTTGATGTGCCGCCGGTCGTTATGGTTTTTCTCGTATGAATACTACAAAGGGGAATCTGATTGTGTGGCAATGCCACTGCTGATTTAGAATTATTTGTGTAAATAAAGAAGTTGTAATTGTGACTGTTGGAACACTAATTTCCTGGTTTCTCAAGTTCAGATTTTTACTGCACATAAATGATTGATTGAATTGGGTTAACGTCAATTAACTTGATTTGATATTATTAGTGCATAAAAGTTAAGCATCACTTTTAAAGAACTACATTTTTTTATATTATTCATTATGCAAAAGTTAATTCGGAGCTACTTGTATATAGTTACATAAATGTTTTGGCACGATTCTTGCACAAATATTAATTTAACACCCCTAATCTCATTTAGGGGTGAACAAAATCAAATCAAATCAACTCGAGAAAAAAAAATTGACTAGTGATTTGATTTAACTTGGTTTGATATTAAAAAAAAATTAACTATATTTGGGTTGGTTTGATTTTAACTTTAAAAAACCAATCCAAAATCAAACCAACCCGACATCATTATATGTATAATTTATTCTTTTAACATATCATTTAAATTTGACTTAGAATTTCGGATGATCTAATAATAAACGCTACAGTCCATAGATATTAGTAGGGATAATTACCTTTTTGAGTTTCTTTTATAAAATATTTACAATTTTTAAATATATTTTTTATTTATTATCTAGGTATACCATATTTTAAAAATATTTATCATTTATAGCAATTATTATGCATTAAAAGTGAATTATATATGTATTATATTTATTTGGGTAAAAACAAATTACATTATGTGTTAAAAACGAATTATGCATGTAATATAGATATATTATACTATGTATAAAAATGAATTTGCACACAATATAGATGTATTGCTAGTGTTTAAAATGTATTAGACTTATTTTGATAAAAAATCTAAATTATATATTTAAAGTGAATTATACATGTATTAAGATTAGTTTATATAGCTATAAATGGTAAATAATTTTTAAATATGGTATAATTTAGGTAAGTTTTCCATATTAGTAACTCTCAAGCTCTACTCAAAAATCAAATCAATTCTAATACTAGCAAAAAAATTAATTCAACACTAAAAATGACAATAATAAGAAATATTTGTTCTTTAATTTTATATTGATTTATATAATTAAAATACATAATCTAATATTAGTGAAGACTCGAATATCATGTTATCAATAGTGTAAATTTTCTCATATAACAATATCAATGTATAGAAGTTAAATCCTAAAGAACAAGAAAAGGAATTCAATTTTTTTTCATAAAGGATAAAAGGGTCATTTAGTTTATCGGAACGGAAAACATCATATAACATTAAAACTTGCAAATCTCATGAGGAGAAAATGTAGAACAAGATAAAAAGGTCATTTTTGATATTGTTGGTGTGCAAAAGTTAAGTAAGCACCGATTTCAAACTACGTGAAAAAAATATTTTGACGTTGTTAGTGCACAAAAGTTAATTAATCACCACTAATAAGTAACTATGGCATTTTTCGTTCACACTGTTGGTGCACAAACGTTAATTAACTCCACTTTTGAGTAACTACACATTTTTTGGGCACTGTTGGTACACACAAAAGTTATTTAAGCACTACTTTTAAGTAAATACACATTCTTTTGACACTATTGGTACACAAAAGTTAATTAAGCACTGATTTTAAATAAGTACACAATTTTTTTTGATATTATTGATGCACAAAAGCTAAATAAGTGTTGCTTTTAAATAGCCATATAATTATGTTTTTGACACAATTGTTACACAAACGTTAAATAAATATCCTTAATCTCATTGATCTTCTCTATTCACGCTTTACTTTTTTCTCGTTACTTCTCAATCTTCATAACCCATTTAGGGTTGATAGTTACTTGATGAGGTCTGGGACAAGCAACTTTTTTTATTTAACTCCAACCACTCAGGATGCGAGCTAGCTCCCAAGGTGGTAAGGAATTTGGCATAGACCCCTACTCTGTATATTATTAAGCAATGAATACATTTGAGGGAAACATTGACCTAGACCCTGAGGTAACAAACAACTTATTGACAAAAAATGTGCAACCACATTGGGAGGGGAGGAGGGCAACTATGAAGTAGGAATTATGAGCCTCCAGTTGCACCTCCTTTGAAATTCTAAGGGGGTACGAAAATCCAGTTTGAATGCTTCTTAAGTTTGATCTCCTTTACAAGCAACTTGAGATGTAGTGTTTGTGCCACAATTCATCATCAGAAATTAATTGGTCGAAAAATCAATTCAATTTGTAAGAAGAAAAAAAACTGGCAGCAAGGAAAAACAATTCTCCCTTAAATAATGAAATAAGCTCCTTGTTTGGATTTTTTTTATTTTATCTTCACTAATAAATAATTATTTTATCTATTTCTATTTGTTTGACCTACTTTTACTCGACATAGTTGTGCACAAAAGTAAAGTAAGCACTGATTTTAAATAACTACATAATTTTTTGACATTATTTGTACAGACAAATTAATTAAGTATTGCTTTTAAATAGCTACATAATTTTTTTGACACGATCATTGCACAAATGTTAATTAAACACCCCTAATCTTCTCTATTCATGCCTTATTTTTTCTTATTGCTTCTCGGTCTTCATAACCCATTTAGAGTTGCAATTTACTTGACGAGGTTTGGGACAATAACTTGAGACATTGGATTAGTGCCACTTTAGAGTTGGTTCACCCCCATCTATTTTGATCTCTTCTTGAGCATCAGTTTCCATGCATTTCTCAGATGTCATAAAGGATGGTTCAATTATAGGCAGCACCGCTGGAGGATTGAATGTGTCCTTGTCATCATCATGAAGAAAATTCACTTCCAGCGTCATCTCTTCATCGTCAAGATAAAAGTCAGAAAACATAGGATAAAAATCAGTAGTACCTGAGTCCTTGTAATCCTTAACGTCTGGTGCTGGGATTTTCTCCTCAGACTTTCCAACACAAGAATTTTCTAATTTTTTCATCATTTCTTCCTCAGCTATTTTTACCTCGTTTGCCATAATAATAGAGAAGAAGAAGAAAACAAATTGAAGGAAGAAAAAGTGAAGATTGTTTTGTGCTTCAACTGAGTTGGAAAGTTGTTGAGTTGAGATTGAAGTGAAGTTTTTGATGACAACTGCAACAAGGACCAGATGAACACCAGGCTACATATCAGTTTGTCGATGGTGGAACACAACTGTTAAAGATGATGTGGTAGCTGAGATGTCAATCAGAGGCGTACTGAAGGATCAGCGGTCCATCCAGTGACACTTCATTATATAAAAGGAGCTCAAAAACTCTTGAACAAAGCAAGTTTTGGAAAAATCAAAAAGGGCATTCAGATTCTCCAAAAGTTCTCTCTTGGCTTTTATGAAGTGTTAGTGAAGCAGCAGCACACTGAGGGACCTGATCGAAGCAAATGACAAAGCAGGCTATGTATGAATTTCAGTGTGTAGGTTGTAAGAAATGTAAGATCAGTTCCTAGTTTATAAAGAAAATCTGATCAGTGTGTGTGCGTGACATTTCCTTTTGTTTAGAAGGTGAAACCTTATAGAGTGTGTTACTCTTAAGGTGGTTGTTGGTAGAAGTCTAACTATATCAATGAGATAGTAGGGTAGACTTTACCTTGGTGGTTGCTCAGGCCCTGTAATTAGATTACAGGAGAGAATGAAGTGAAAGCTTGGCAAATAAACCTAGGGCGTTGTATTTGACTACTTTGCTCATTCTTTTAGTGGATTGTTGGTTTTGAAATTCCTGTTGGACAGGTCGTGGTTGTTCCTCCCTTGAGCAAGGAGCTTTTCCACGTTAAATCATTGTCTCCTTAATTATTATCACGTTTAGTTTCTGTTATTACTTACAAGGACCTGGTCCTTTGCATTTGAATCAGAGTAGCTGCTCAACAAGTGGTATCAGAGCAGGTATCTCTATACAGATCACACCTAGAGATTTATGTGAAAATGGCAGCTCCTTTGAATCTTGAAGAAGGACAGTCCTCAACACGGCCTCCGAGGTTCAATGGAAAGTTTTATGGCTAGTGGAAGAGCAGAATGCATGACTTACTTATGGAAGAAGATAGTGAACTATGGGACATTGTGTTAGATGGTCCCTATGTGCCTACCGTAGAGGTCAAGGATGGAGACACCACCAAGCTGGTCCCCAAGACCAGACAACAGTATTCTAAAGCTGATAGAAAATGCATTGAGAAGAACTACAAAGCCAAGAAGCTGATAGTTTATGGCATAGGAGCTGAAGAATATAACAGAATTTCAGCCTGTGACTCTGCTAAGGAAATCTGGGATGTTCTAAAGAATGCTCATGAAGGAACAAAACAGGTGATAGAGTCTAAGGTTGACATGCTCACATCACAGTAGGAGGACTTTCTGATGATCGAAGGAGAATCCATACACGATATGGATACCAGGTTCTCAGTCATCACCAATGAGCTGAGATGTCTAGGTGAACCGATCACTCAGAGAAAACAAGTGAGAAAGATTTTGAGGGTTCTTCCCAAGTCATGGGAAAGCAAAGTTGATGCAATAACTAAATCAAAGAACCTGAAGACAATGACTATGGATATGCTCATTGGGATCTTACAAACCCATGAGTTGAACAAGCAACATGATTTGGCAAAGAGAGCAGGAAAGAAAGACAAGTCCTTGGCTTTAAAAAGTGCTCAAAGAGATGATGAGATTGATGGAGTTGATATGGCCTATCTCACGAGTCGTTTCAGGAAAATCATAAAGAGAAATCATAGATTTGTTAAAAAGGGAAGTGACAGCAGGCCCCAAGGCAACCAGGAGTTGTGTCATGGATGTGGTAAACCTGAACACTACATCAGAGAATGTCCCTCTGGTAGAAGTGAGTAAAAGGATGCTCTGAAAGTGATGAGAGACAAAAGGAAGGATCAGGTTCCTGATCAGTTTAGAAGAAAGGTTGTTGTAGACAGAATTGTGATAAAGGCTTTGGGCGTATGGGGAAACTCATCTAGTGATTCTGAAGATTCAGATCTGCCTGAAGATTCCTCCCTGATGGCACTGAAAGATGATGATGAAGTCTATGACAACTTGTTTGCCTTCATGGCAAAGTCAGATGATGAAGAAGCAGAGGAGGACCAGGTAACCTTGTTTGACCTAAAAGAAAACTTAAATTTGTACTCTACAAGAAAGTTAAAGAAACTTGCTGGTTTACTTATTGACTCTATATGTGAATTAACCTCTGAGAAAGATTTGTTAAATAACAATGTTGATGTCTCTCAAGAAGAAAAGAATGCCTTAACTAATCAGGTCAGTGACCTTGAAATTAAGGTAGTCACCTTAGAAATTGAAAAGGAAGAACTGTTGAAATTGATGGAGTCTGAGTCCAAAATTGACACTAAGCTTAAAGGTAAAATAAGTGAAAATGAGTTGATGTTGGAAGAAAAGCTAAAAGAGTCTGAGTGTAAACTGATGCATGCTCTGGAGAGAAACACTGCACTTGAAAAGGATCTGATGAAAGTCAAGGAAGACTTGACAAAGTCCTTGAAATGGACCACTTCTTCGAAACTGTTGGGTGATATGTCCTCAAGTAAGGATCAGAATAGAAATGGTCTAGGGTACGTTAACAAAATTGATCCTCCCTACAATCCTCATAGCAAGTATGTGTCTATAACTGATAACCTACTCTGTCTTCACTGTGGAAGAAATGGCCACTTAAAAAATAGTTGTCCTGTTATTCAACGAACTTTGAACAGACAACAGTCAGCTTACTGTGAGAAGAAAAGAATGATGGAAGGACCTGGTCTCAGGATGAATGCTAGTAGCAGACCCTTGTCTAGTTGGACCAAATGAGTTTTAATTAAGCCCTTGTCTAGATATTGGGAGCTCAGACATAAATGGGTTCCCAAAACTAACAAATGACTTCATGCAGAAACAGTCTGGAGGAAGCAGTCAGTGCTGGTTCATGGACAGTGGATGCTCCAAGCACATGACTTGAAGGACTAAAAATTTTCTCACTCTGAAAGAAGTTGAATGTGGAAGTGTCTCATTTGGTGATGGTAGAAAGGGTCATATTCTAGGCATAGGAAAGATCGGGAAGAAATTTGAGAAAGCTATTGAAGATGTGTATTATGTTTGTGGGTTGAAATATAGTCTTCTAAGTGTATCTCAAATTTGTAATAAGGGAAATGAAGTGAGATTCTCATCAGACAAATGCACTGTTATTAATCTGGAAACAAATGAAACAGTTCTAACTGCTCAAAGGTAGAGGAACATGTATGTTGTTGATCTGAGGATGGCAAATGAAGACAATCTCACCTGTCTCAGAGTACAGGATGAGACAACAGAATTGTGGCACAGAAGACTTGGGCATGTGAGTCCTTCCTTGCTGACCAAGTTAGCAGCCAAGGACCTGGTTCTCGGTCTGCCCAAACTGAATTTCAAAAATCTTAGGATCTGTTCAGCGTGTGCCAAAGGAAAACAAACAAAGAAATCCTTCAAGTCCAAAAATGAGGTCAGTACTGTGCGACCAATCAAACTCATTCACATTGACTTATGTGGACCTATAAAAGTTCAAAGTCGCGGTGGAAGGAAATACATTCTGGTGATAGTGGATGATTACTCTAGATTCACCTGGGTAAAGTTCTTGAGAACCAAGGATGAGACAGAAGGGGTACTTATAGCTCTTGTCAAATTAATCCAAAATCAGTTCAGCAACAAGGTTGCAGGGATCAGATCAGATCATGGAACAGAGTTTGACAATGCTAGTCTGAATACTTTCTGTGTTGAAGAAGGAATCCATCATAATTTTTCTGCTCCCAAGACTCCACAACAAAATGGGGTTGTTGAAAGGAATAACAGAACCCTGGTGGAAATTGGAAGGACTATGCTGATTGAATCAGGCCTAGCCAAAATTTTTTGGGCTGAAGCAGTGAGTACTGCCTGTTATGTGACTAACAGGTGCTTGATCAGGACTCTTAAAAACAAAACTCCATATGAACTGATATTTGGAAGAAAACCAAATGTTAGTCATCTCAGGGCTTTTGGATGCAAATGTTTTATTCTGATCAACGGGAAAACTGATGTAGGCAAGTTCGACTCAAAAAGTGATGAAGGAGTGTTTTTTGGGTACTCTGCAGACAGTAAAGCATACAGGGTTTTAACAGAAGGACCTCATGCATCGAGAAAAGTGTTCATGTCATCTTTGATGAAGCAGAATGGTGGGAGACATCATCTAGTCAGGATGATGCTGATTCTGAAAAACATATCAAGGAGTTTGGTGAAAGCAATCCAGTGGATACAAACCTTGCAAATGAAGAAAATCCAGATGCTGAAGATATCTTCGGAGGACCTGACTTACTATCAGAAGAACCATCAACAAACGTGATTGAACCAGATGGTCATCAAGCTGCTGAGACTAGTCAACCTCCAGCATCTTAGCAACCAGAGAGTGTCACGGATCAAAGTGTCTCTGCAGTCAGGACTTCCAGATAGAAGCATCAGTCATCACATCCCATGGATAACTTGGTCTCCTCGCTAGACTCTGGAATTTAAACCAGGTCTAAGACCAAGAATCTAATGGCTTGTGAAGCATTCCTCTCCTCAATTGAGCCTAAGAATTTCAGGGAAGCTCTAAAAGGCACTAACTGGGTAAATGCCATGCAGGAGGAATTACTACAGTTTCAAAGGAGCAAGGTGTGGCATCTTGTTCCAAGACCATCCAATCGCATTGTGATAGGAACCAGGTGGGTATTCAGAAATAAGCTGGATGAAAATGGCACCATTACCAGAAACAAATCTCGATTGGTGGTTCAGGGTTTCAATCAAGAGAAGGGCATTGATTATGATTAGACCTTTGCACCCGTGGCTAGAATGGATGCTATCAGGATTCTCATTGCCTTTGCTGTTTATATGGAGTTCAAATTGTTTAAAATGGACGTCAAGAGTTCCTTTCTAAATGGTAATCTGAAAGAAGAGGTTTTCGTCAAGCAACCTCCTGGGTTTGAGAATCCTGAACTCCCAGACCATGTGATGAAGCTGGACAAAGCTCTATATGGTCTCAAACAGGCTTCTTGAGCTTGGTATGAACGACCGTCAGGATTTCTTCTAAATCATGGATACAAACGAGGTAAGATTGATAACACTCTATTTCTCAAAGCTAGAGGGAGAAATTTGTTAATTGTGCAGGTGTATGTTGATGACATAGGTTTTGGAGCTACAACTGATTCACTATGCAAGGAGTTTGAGGACTTGATGCGAGGTGAGTTTGAGATGAGCGTGATGGGTGAACTTACATTCTTCCTGGGACTGCAGGTCAAGTAGACCTCGCGAGGAACTTTCATATGCCAAGAATAATACATCAAGGAATTGCTGAAGAAGTATCACTTGACAGATGCAAAGCCATCAGAGACTCCTATGGGGATCAGTTCCAAACTGGACACCGATGAGTCAGGTCCTGAGATAAATGCTACCATGTATAGGGGAATTATCGGGTCCCTACTGTATTTAACTGCTAGTAGACCTGACATTGTATTCAGTGTGGGAATATGTGCCAGATTTTAGTCATTTCCAAAAGAATCCCATCTGAAAGCAGCAAAGAGAATTCTCTGATATCTAAAGGGGACTGACAATTTAGCTCTATTTTATCCAGCTGGGGACTATTTTGACCTAATAGGGTATGCAGATGCTGATTTTGCAGGGTACCTGGTGGACCGCAAGAGCACTTCTGGAATAGCTCATTTCCTAGGTTCATCACTGATATCCTGGGGAACAAAAAAGTAGAATTCAGTGGATCTATCCATAGCAGAGGCTGAATATGTAGCGGTTGCTGCCTGTTGTTCTCAGCTCTTGTGGATTAAACAACAACTGAAGATTTTCATGCCCTGATCAGTACAATTCCTTTATTGTGCGATAATACTAGTGCTCTCAACATGGCAAAAAATCCTATCCAGCACAAGCGTACCAAGCACATAGATGTACGTCATCATTTTCTCAGGGACCAGGTTGAAAAGGGTATTATCAGTGTGCAGTTTTGCAGCATGACAGACCAAATTGTTGATATCTTCACAAAACCTCTGAGCCGGGATCAATTCGAGCTTAACAGGTTACGTTAGGGGTTGATAAAACCCTCGGCTGTAGATTCTCACTAATGCTTCATTGTTATATTTTTCCTCGCTAAGTTGAAAGATAGTGCACAGGTATCCGAGTGAGCCTTTACAAAAGATAAAAGCTATTGTCTATTTTGTAGGTCTGTACAGATTTGCACAGGAGTATAAGCATTGGTCCAACTCAACTAGGAAACCCATCAGCCTCAGTGAATCAGGGACCTGACTCCCTATCAGGTTAGCTTTCCTTTCATAGCATTAGTGCATAATTCAGATGCTCAGAACCTGTCCCATCCGTTCAGCTTTTCTAAACGGACGCCTGTTCTTCCCGCCTCTCCAAGCGTCACACCTTATCATCTTCCAGATGCCATCCTATCTCATTATTACTTATACCCATTTCTGCACCAATCTGTCCTCATTCTCAACCCAAAATGATTTCATCTTTCTCCTCATTTTTTACCCTTATTCTTCTTCCTTGCAATTTTCTTTCAAGCCTTCAAAATGATGAAGCAAAGTTCTGGTTCAGAGAAAGATGTCTCCCAAGGGACTAAAGGCCCTAGTTTGCACAAGTCTGATTCTTCTCAATGATCCATGTTTCTGAAACTGGATGAACCCCTAGTCCCCTCTCGTCCTTTGTCTCCTTCGTCTCCTTCACCCTCCCCCCCCCCGGAGTTACAGTTTCCTGTCCACTCTCCTTCTCGTGTTCTGGTTCTTGCACCATCTGTTCCGGAACCATCTTCCATGACTGAGTATGTTCCCTCTCTGCCGGTTGAAGACCCTGGTCTTTCTTCACATATCGGTTTTGGTTCCTCTTCCATATCTGAGAAGCATTTTGATGGAGATCTTCCAGAGGACCAGGTCACTGAGTCTAATATTCTAGCAGAAGGACCTGAGTGGGTGGCGAAGGGGCTCATGTCTCTCAAAGATGATGACACATTTCAGCGTGAAGGTTCACGATCTCCAGATCTGCAACTTGTTCTTGCTACCCCACGGTTCGATCGAACCCCCAGCACCGTGGTTCAACCGTTGATTCCTCTTTTGAGGATGAAGATGAAATGTCTTTGGTATGACGCCTTCAACGACGTATTCCTCCTTCTGCCACTTTACCTTCGTCATCGAAGGACCAGACTGATCCTTCTCAAGACACGCCACCTGCACCTGTCGTCCCTCAGGAACCTGCTCGGTCGTATCCAACCAGGCATGCTCAGAAGAAGTGACTTCATGATGCCATTGCTGTGAGCAAAGCCAAGACAGTTGCTTAAAGGAGGCTGCGCAATACTTCTGTAGTGGAGGAGGAGACTATTTCATCTGAGAAGCTGGTGTCTCTGGATGATATTACCGAGAGTGATGATGTTGGGTCGGATGATGATTTTGTAAGTTTAAGACTAAAAACTAAAATCACATCTCCCGTGTCCAAGAAAGCAAGGTCAGTTAAGGAGACTGGGAAGTCCCAAAAGTAGGGGACTGAGAAATCAAAACGGAGTGACTCTGTTTCCATTTGGGAACCAGGTTCACATGTCAAGAAAGTCATACTTGATAAGGCGAGTTCAAGGGAAGATCGTATGCGGTTGCTTGCTAAACAAAAGGTTTTGAGTGGGTGAGTGTTTGAACCCAATGCAAAAAGCATGGTTGGGATGAGGGACCTGGTAGACTCTATCTCTCTTCAGGGGTGGGATCATCTTTTTGACTGGCTTGTTCCCACGCTTCATGAATGGGAAGTTTGACAGTTTTATAACAATGTGGAGATTCAGGGGGATGGTAGCTTTGTCACCTCTGTTGGGGACATTTCTTTCAGGGTAGATGAG
The DNA here is from genome assembly GCA_038996855.1 of Solanum aculeatissimum. Classification (NCBI taxonomy): domain Eukaryota; kingdom Viridiplantae; phylum Streptophyta; class Magnoliopsida; order Solanales; family Solanaceae; genus Solanum; species Solanum aculeatissimum. The sequence goes on from JBCEWC010011141.1 coordinate 12,722, forward strand.
GAGGTTCTAGGTTCCATTCTGAATGTGGATAGAGAAGGAATACGCAGTGTGGTAGATTGCGCTCCAGCCAAAGGTTTTCTTCTTGAGACAGGTAAGGTCCCTAATCTGAACACCTGTGTTTTCTCCAAGAAATTTCTCAAGGAGCAGTATCAGTTGTACTTTGAGTTTGTCAACAAGGTTCTCCTGCCTCGGTTTGAGAAGAGAACAATTGCTACTATGGCGGACCTATTTCTTATGGAGGAACTCAGCAAGCTGGAAGCCATTAATCTTCCAGCAGTCATGATGGAACACATGACTAAAGTCCTCACGGTAAAAGAGGGTCGACATGGTTTGCCCTATGGTTATCTTCTCAATAATGTGTTTGAGTATTTCAAATTAGACTGCGTCGTGGGGTACCTGGTACGGTTAAGCAGTCCTTTTCTCAAACCACTCTAGTTGAATGTGAGTGTAGTGAGGGGCGTGCTGATGTTCGTAAGTCGTAGGTATCTGAGCTTCTGGCTCAGCAGGAGACATTGAAGGACCGGGTCGAGGAGTTAACTGTTGCTCTGGCGGCTAAGGATGCTGAATTGCTGTCTCTCAGAGCTAGAATAGCTGCGGGTGTTCCTGAGGGACCAGGTATGGATGAGTTGGCCAGGCTGAAAGAAGTGAACACTCAGCAGGCTCAGTAAATCAAGTCCCTTACCCAACAACTTCTTCGAGCACATGAGGACTCCAATGCTCGCCTCACCTTACTTCTTCAGTCCTTTGTTCCCAAACCCTCTGCCCCTTAGTGTGTCTGCCTTGTTCTATTTTGGTCCTTGTCTGTCTCTCTCTCTCACCTTGTTTTGTACCTGGTCCTGAGTATCTCTTATGTAGTGCTATGTTATGAATGCTTTCTTTGATGTTCACTGGTGTTTGTAAAGTTTCTCTTTGTTTAATGGACTCATGCTTTTATACCTGTGTTTCTCTTTACTGATCTCTCTTTGCGTTGATTTTCTCTTTTGTGGCGTTTATCTTAGTTTACTGTTGCTTTATTTTAATGATGCCAAAAGGGGGAAGAAATGTAGCTCTAAGTAGCATCGCAAGGCGGATAGGGAACTGAAGTAAGGGGGAACTACTGCTCAAGGGGAACTACTGTTAAGGGGAACTACTGCTCAGGGGGAACTACTGTTCAGGGGGAACATGTGGAAGTATAGAGAATTGTTGTTCAGTTCAGGGAGAAGTCCTATTAACCGGCTACAGTTTGTCATCATCAAAAAATGGGGAAAATGTTGAGTTGAGATTGAAGTGAAGTTTTTTATGACAACAAATTGCAGCAAGGACCAGATGAACACTAGGTTGCATATCAGTTTGTTGATGGTGGAGCACAGCTGTTAAAGCTGCTGTGGTAGCTGAGATATCAATCAGAGACGTACTGAAGGACCAGCGGTCCATCCAGTGACACTTCATTGTATAAAAGGAGCTCAAAGACTCTTGAACAAAGCAAGTTTTGGAAAAATAAAAAAAGGGCATATTCAGATTCTCCAAAAATTCTCTCTTGACTTTTATGAAGTGTTAGTGAAGCAGCAGCACACTGAGGGACCTGATCGAAGCAAATGACAAAGAAGGCTATGTATGAATTTCAATGTGTAGGTTGTAAGAAATGTAAGATCAGTTCCTAGTTTATAAAGGAAATCTGATCAGTGTGTGTGCGCGTGACATTTCCTTTTATTTAGAAGGTGAAACCTTATAGAGTGTGTTACTCTTAAGGTGGTTGTTGGTAGAAGTCTAACTATATCAAGAAGATAGTAGGGTATACTTTACCTTGGTGGTTGCTCAGGCCCTATAATTAGATTACAGGAGAGAATGGGGTGAAAGTTAGGCAAATAAACATAGGGCGTTGTATTTGACTACTTTGCTCATTCTTTTAGTGGATTGTTTGTTTTGAAATTCCTGTTGGACAGGTCGTGGTTGTTCCTCCCTTGAGCAAGGAGCTTTTCCACGTTAAATCATTGTCTTCTTAATTATTATCACGTTTAGTTTCTATTATTACTTACAAGGACCTGGTCCTTTGCATTTGAATCAGAGTAGTTGTTCAACAGAAGTGACTAGTGAGTGAATATATAGTGAGGAAGCGATGTACTCATTTTTGGATTATACACCTTCATGCTCAACTCAGCACGTAACACACACGAAATGTTTAAATCTGTAAACCCAAGAGAAGAAAAGGCAGGGAGGCCGTCTCCAAAAAGAACCGACCTCTTTTTGGGCACCTTAATGTACTTTGCAATGTAAAAGCTTGCGTTTATTATTTGGTGTTTCCCTATCTAGTTTAGGTTTTTGAGGTTTTGGAGGTAGAATACATATATCAATGAAGCTTATGGCAGAATGTTATTTCCTCCGTTTAAAAAGAATGATCTGTTTTTTTTTTCGTCTATTAAAAAAATAATCTATTTTATTTTTTTGGCAATACGTTAATTTCAACTTTCTACGTGTAAGACTGCAATAACATTGAAACTTTAATTTAGGACCATAAGATTGAAAAGTTTTATTTTTTAAACGGAGGAAGTTAAAGCTGTGTCGATTTGATTTAAGTCTTTGCATACATGTTAAAGAGAGAACGGTTTTGTTCGTATTCAATTTGACAATGTTCTTTATGTATTGCGGTTTGGTGTGGCGTAGTCTTTATGGTTTTTCTTGTATGAATACTACAAAGGGGATTCTGATTGTGTGGCAATGCCACTGCTGATGATTTAGAATTATTTATGTGTTTTGTAAATAATGAAGTTGTAATTGTGACTGTTGGAACATTAGTTTCCTGGTTTCTCATTGTTAATATAAGTTTAGATTTTTATTGCATAAAAATGATTGATTGAATTGGGTTAAAGTAAATTAACATTTGTAATTTAGGGTATTGGTGCATAAAAGTTAATTAAAGACTATTTTTAAATAACTATGCAATTTGTTTTACGCACAGTTGTTGCACATACGTTAATCAAACACCCCTAATCTCATTTTCTTCTCGATCATCATTTTGTTGCTTCTCGATCATCATATCCCATTAGGAGTTGTAATTTACTCAATGAGATTTGGGACAATAACTTGAGACTTAGGATTAGCGCCATAATTCATCAGAAATTAATCGGCTGAAAAATCGATTCAAATTTGCAAAAAAAAAAAAAAATACAATTGGCAGCAGGGAAAATAAATTCTCCCTTAAATGATGAAATAAGCTCCTCGTTTGGATTTTTTTTTTTAATCTTCAATAATAAATATTTACTTTTTCCATTTTTATTTATTTGACCTATTTTAAGTTGATATTTTTAGCATATAAAAGTTATCACTTTTAAATAACTACATAATTCTTTTAACATTATTGGTGTGCAAAAGTTAATAATGAACTACTTTTATATTTATATAGTTTCATAAATATTTTGACACGATTGTTGCACAAACAATAGTTTAACATCCCTATTCTCATTGATCTTCTCTATTCTCATTGATATTTATATAGTTTCATAAATGGATTGAGCTCAATCCATAATTTTTTGTAAACTGCCCTACATAGATTCGCCCCACTTAAATTTTTAAGTTATTTTATTTTTAAATTGAATTTAATATAAAAAATTAAAATTCTTAATTTTTTAAAATCACTACTAAAAAAAGGCCAAAAAACGACAGGAAAAAGCGATGGACTGCGTCACTTTTTTCTGGAAAAGCGACGCAGTCACTTCCGTCGCTTTTTTGCTCGTCGCTTTTTTGCTCGTCGCTTTTTAAATAGCGACGGAATATCGACGGATAGAGTGATTTTTAAAAAAAATAAATAAAAGGAACAAAGCGACGGACGTAAAGAAATTGCGACGGACTGCGTGGTGTAAGTTTTTTAAAATCCAGAAAAGCGACGGAAAAAGGGACCCCGTCCGTCGCTTTTCTGGAATTTTTTTATAAAAATAAATCCTGAAAAGCGACGGATAGGGTCCCTTTGGCCGTCGCTTTTCTGGAAATTTTTTTAAAAAAATGGCAAGAAAGCGACGGACAAAGGGTCCCAGTCCGTCGCTTTTCTGCAATTTTTTTTACCTGCAATTAAAATTTCATTCAATTTATTATATCTATACAGCCAACACCAACCAATAAAGAAGAAGTAAAGCACACAAAATACATAATAATAAACACAATAAAACACACAAAATACATAATGCATCGCCTTAATTGGAACCATCTTTCCAGCCGGACTCCTCTTATAACGAGCGTGATTGCAAAACTTACAATTTTCCAAGTCACTATCATGATTGTAGTA
>JBCEWC010011142.1:0-16975 GCA_038996855.1 Solanum aculeatissimum
AGGTCTAATATATATATATATATATTCGGTATACCAAAGTTTCGAAACCTCTACACCGAACATTGAACCGAATAATCAAACTTTTGAAAAAGAACATCGATGTCGAATCGAAAAAATGAATAACTGGAATCGAAGAACCGAATTAGTTCGTTCAATTTGATTTTTCAATTTTTCGGCATTTATGCCCAATCCTATGCTCTTATATATATACCAAATTTTGTTGCACTTAAGCTGTGGATATCAAGGAGTTGAGGAAGCAAATTCTGGGCCAATGCGGAATCAAAAGTGAATGTAAAATTGGGGTATTGGATGCGAGGCATATCTTGATTAGATTAACAAGTTTGGAAGATTATGTTCATCTATTATCCACAACGGCCTTCTACGTGCAAGCCAAGGAGAGAAGTTGGCAGATGAGAACGCTAAAGTGGAATACATGGTTTGAACCAGATGTGGAGACTACGATTGAGGTGGCATGGATCTCGTTTCCAGATCTTCCGCCTAACTTCTTTGCCAAGGAGGCTATTTTCTCAATTGTGGCAGCGGTAGGTAAGCCATTGACAGTAGATCTGGCCACAGGAAACCAAACGAGACCTAGTTGTGCAAAAGTTAAGGTGGAGGTGGATTTAACGTCTAAATTACCTCAAAGGGTGCGAATAACGGAAGAAGACGACATCACAGGGCAAAGCAAATTCAAATGAATCAAGGTGCAATATGATCATATGCCTAAATATTGCAAAGAGTGCTGCTTACAAGGACACGATGAATATACATGCTGGACAATTCATCCAGAATTGGCGGAGGCTAAAAATGGGAAGGAGAACAAACAAGAAGCAGAAATAAAGAATAATACTGATAATAAGGAGGACAAGGGGGCAGAAAAAGGATGAGGAAATAAGCTTGTTAAGCAGGAATGGTTGAAGAGAAGTAAGAATAAATACAAGAGGGATAAATATGGTCATATTGAGGGAGAAGTTGATATTCAAGATGACAACCAATATAAATTATTAGAGGAAGAGAAAGAAGAAGACAAGGAGAAAGAATCAATGAATAATCCAATCAATACTAAGGAATGGGTGAATAAGACATTTGGGGATCAACAAGTCATCATTAATAGTGGGGATACCAGCACAAAGGGGATAGAATCAAAGAAAGATAGTGACTCAACGGATAAAGGGGAAAATAACCTAAAGGCACCAAAAATAAAAAATCTGGAGAAGGACCAATCAGAAGAAGGAAAGGAATCATTAGAAGGTACCATGGTAATTTACACTGGGAACAATGAAGATGCAATCTCATTGGCAAGCAAAGGGGAAGTGACACCAATAAGGATTGAAGGGCAAGATAACAATGACAAGGGAATGACTGATATGGACAAAACTGATATGTCCCAGGTCATTACAAATATATCCATTCAGAAGGACCTATCACCTGGTCAATCGGGGAAGATAAAGGACAAATTTTCCAAGCCCAAAAAACAAACCAGTGGGGATAATACAGCTAGTCAAGCAGCATCAAGGCAATCAAAGCGGACCATAGTAAAGAATCCTAAATATTTATGAAGGCCCTAATATGGAATATTCGGTCTGTAAACACTCAAAAGGCATTTACTAAGCTGATTAATATGCATAAAAGGTACCAATTCAGTTTTGTTGGATTGATGGAACCATTTCAGGACAAAATGGAGTTAGGTACTTTCAAACGAAGGTTGGGATTACATCATGTTGTTGCTAATGTGAATGGAAAGATTTGGGGTTTTATAGATGAAACGCTCGATGTAGAAATTGTTAGTGATGAAGAACAGCAGTTAACATTACACATATTTAATAATGGATATGATATAGATGTTTGTGTAACCTTGGTCTATGCAAAATGCACTCAGCATGAAAGGCTCTCCTTATGGGAATCGTTGTACAACATGGCAGAATTGACTCATATTCCTTGGCTAGTGGGAGGAGACTTTAATGTCATATGCAATGAAGAGGAAAAATTGGGGGGGAGACGTGTTACGGATGCAGAAACCAGAGACTTCAATCACTGCTTAGGAGTATGTAAGCTGGATGATATTGGTTATAAAGGGAGTAAATATACTTGGTGGAACGGAAGAACAGACGATCAATGTGTATTTAAAAGGCTGGATAGAGTAGTGTGTAATAGCAGGATTCAAGATGTATTCCCAGTATTAGAAGTGGAGCACCTAGTGAGGAATGGTTCTGATTATACACCCGTTATGCTAAATATAGATACGGTGAGAGAGGAAGTAATCAGACCATTTAGGTTCCTGAATTTCTTGGTAAAGGAGGAGTCTTTTAAGGAAGTTGTTAAGAGAAACTGGATAGCGGATTTCGAAGGAAACCCGTTTTTCATGTTTCATCACAAACTGAAGAAGGTTAAGAAGGCTCTGGCCCAATGGAGTAAATTCACTTTTGGTAATATTTTTCAGGAGATTCAAACTCTTGAGGAAGTTATCAAAGTAGCGGAAGTTCGGTTTGAGGAAGACCCGACACAGATCAACAGAGAAAATCTTCATAAGGTGCAGGCAGACTTGCGAAAACAACTACACAGGGAAGAGAATTTCTGGAAACAAAAGGCAGGAATGGATTGGTTCAAGGATGGAAAAAGAAACACAAAGTTTTTCCACACCATGGTCAGAGGCAGAAGAGCTAGATTTAAACTAAAGAGGATTAGGGGAGAGGAAGGTGAGTGGATTGAACAGCAAGATGAAATAGCCAGAGCTGCTAAAACCTTCTACGTGAAGCAGTTTACCAAGCAGACTGAAGGGACTGATTTTAACCTATTGGATGAACTGCCTTGTGTAGTTAACTCGGACATGAATGGGGAACTACAGAAAATGCCTACTATAGAGGAAGTACGAGAAGCCGTAATGGGGTTAAATAAAAATAGTGTTGTGGGTCCGGATGGCATGACAGGGGCTTTCTTCCAAGAGACATGGCAGCTTATAAAAGAGGACATATACAATATGGTCAGAGCTTTTTTTGTCGGAGAGAAATTGCCTCGGTTTATTACTCATACAAATTTAGTATTGTTACTAAAGAAATTGGTTATGGAGACGTTCTCAGATTTAAGACCTATCTCATTAAGTAATTTCATTAACAAGGTCTTCTCTAGAATTATTCATGAAAGACTCAAACCAGTTCTACCATCGATTATATCTGAGGAACAAGCTGGATTTGTACAGGGGAGGAGTATAACTGAAAACGTCCTAATGGTTCAAGAAATTGTCTCAAAAATTAGGAAAAGGGGTAAAACACCAAATTTGGTGATAAAATTAGATATGATGAAGGCGTATGATAGAGTGGATTGGATATATTTGATGAAGGTATTGAGGAAAATCGATTTTGGTGAAAGAATCATTGATATGATATTCAGGTTGATCAGTAATAACTGGTATTCGATTCTAATTAATGGTCAGCCTAAGGGATTCTTCAGATCATCAAGAGGACTAAAGCAAGGAGATCCGTTATCCCCAAGCTTATTCATCTTAGCAGCTGAAGTAATATCGGGGACACTAAACAGTTTGCTTCACAGGAAGGAATTCAAAGCCTTTGTTATGCCTAGAGGTAGCCCGAAACTGAATCACTTGGCTTTTGCTGATGATATGATTATACTATGTAAGGCAGAGATAAGAACTATGCAAATGGTGGTTGAGTGTCCCAAAAAGTATGAAGAAACTTCGGGGCAAAAGGTAAATAAGGATAAAAGTGTTATTTACCTTCATCATAGTGTGTCACAAGGGTATGTAGTGGTGGCGGAGGTTGTATTAGACATCCTAAGAAAGGATTTTCCTTTCAACTACTTGGGATGCCCAATTTTTTATAGAAGGAAGCAAAAATTGTTCTATCAGCAATTAATTTCTAGAATTGGGTCGAAAATGCAAGGATGGAAAGGAAAGCTATTGTCATATGGGGGGAGAGCAGTCCTAATCAAACATGTGCTCCAAAGTATACCAATTCATTGTTTGTCAGTGATGAATCCTCCATTAGCAGTGTTAAATATTATCCAAAAGATGATGGCTCAATTCTTCTGGAGTAATTGTATTGGGGGGAAAGAGAGACATTGGACAAGTTGGATTAATCTGTGTCTACCAGAAGCAGAAGGTGGATTGGGATTCAGATCAATCCATGATATCTCTAATGCTTTGTTTTGTAAACTATGGTGGAATTTCAGGACAAAGGAGTCAACATGGAGTTTGTATATGAAGAATAAATACTGCAAACATAGGATAATCAATGAGATATTCTGGAAACTAGGATGTGGCGGATCCCAAGTATGGAAAAAAATGCTGACAATGAGAGACCAAATTGAACACCAAATCCTATGGCAAATAAAGGGGGGAAATACTTTGTTGTGGCATGACAATTGGACGGGCTTGGGGGATTTATGTAATTATGGTATAAAAGAAGAAACGTCCATTATAGATCAGACAACAGTGAAAGACATTACAATCCAAGGAGAATGGGACATTTAACTTATGCATGAATTGTTTCAGCAGGAGATTGTTCAGCATATTATTGCAAATATTAAACCACCAAGGGCAGATAAAAGAAGAGATACACCTTGCTGGATGTTAGAAGTGAATGGGAATTTCTTAATCAAGTCAGTCTGGCACTATATCAGACATAGACAGAACAAAAACAAAATCTTCAAAGGGATATGGACTAAGGGAATACCTTTTAAAATGACCTTCCTAATGTGGAGGTTATGGAAGCACAAAATTCCTGTAGATGATGCTGTGAGAAGATGGGGAGTGGAAGGGCCTTCTAGATGTTGGTGTTGTAATGAGGCTGACCAAGAGACACTATCACACGTCTTCCTCAAATCCCCTACCGCTAACAGGACTTGATCCTATTTTTGCTCTTTTGCAGGTTTACACATGAACGGATTACCATTACGGGAAGTTATTATGCTATGGCTAGGTACAAAGGCTAGAAAGGATATGAGACCATATCTAAAGGCGATACCTAGCTTTATCATATGGGAACTGTGGAAGAGAAGAAACATGAGAAAACATGAAGGGAAGATCGTATCACTAAATAGGGTTATTCATAATGTTACAAGGAATGTTTTAATGCTAATCCAAATCAGAAGACCTTCATTTGAATGCCCTAACAACTGGCCAGATGTCTTGGATGAACTAGAAAAGTCTTAACCAAGATTGATGGCTAAGAGGGTAATATGGGAACGTCCATTGGTAAATTGGGTCAAGTACAACACAGATGAAGCATCAAGGGGTAATCCTGGAGTTAGTTCATATGGTTTTTGCCTAAGGGGTCACAACGGGGATATAATGTATGCTGAATGTAACACAATTGAAGATACATCTAATACAGTAGCAGAGGCCAGAGCCATTTTACAGGCATGCAAACATTGTAAGGAGAATGAATACAACCAAGTGATATTTCAGACTGACTCACTCCTTTTATGGAAAGTGTTAACAGGCGAGTGGAAAACTCCATGGATTTTAACAGATATCATACAGGAATTTCGAGAGTGTATGCAAACAAAAACATATCAAGTCCATCACATATACAGGGAGGGGAATCAATTAGCAAATTTTCTGCCCAATAGAACAATCGATAAAGGAAATGCCACGTTTTCAAGCTTTATAAGCTTAGACAGTGAAGCCAGAAGACTTACAAATAGTGACAAATTACAGAGTCCATATTTACGAGTTTCAACCCGAAAGAGATAAGGGATAAGGGAAAGATAGCCATAGTTCGCCAAATATACAGGATTTACATGGCCAGTGACCACAAAAGAAATGACAAGCTACCTAGCCCTATTCACAGTCAGCCAACAAAAAAGACTCAGCAAAATGAGTTGGTGCACCTGGTGGAGGCCCTACACTGGTCGAATGGTGGTATGAAGCTTCCCATGCACTCCATCACGGCACCACCTGAGAGGAAGAAAAAGAAGTCTCAGCCGAGTCAAAATAGAAAGGAGGGAGGGACAGAACGGAGCTCACCAAGTGAAAGATCCAGACACATGCATAGATCCAACAACAAAAAAGACGGACAACCCAAGGTACTAGAGAACACACCTGCAGCAACAATGACTGAGGACATGAGACAGATATCAACACCAGGAAAAGAAAAGATAAACAACTTACTTTTGATAGCTGAGGGGAGAAGATGCGCTGAGAACACGGGGAATCGTAAGGTTGCAGACCCACAAGAGCAGCAGGAGAAATCCAGAGTTCAGCCAAACCGGAAACATTGCCGCAAACTTAGGGATAGGGTTATGGAAAGGAAATGGAAAGTGACGGATAGGAAACCCTACAGGCTAATTTATAGATACATAGATGACTTTGTCGGGTTGGACCGAAGTGGGCCAGTAGCACATGCTAATTGGACCCTGCCTCAGTTCACAAAATTGGGGTCGGGCCCATTTCATTTGTGTACAATTTGATTTATTAATAAAATGCTAGTTAATTAGAAAAAATGATCTAATATTATATTAATAAAATTTTTTTATATGAAAAATGGTGATGGTAATGACTAATGATCGTGATTGTGTCATGTATGTGTCAATTTGAAATAGTGTTGACTAATAATGATGATTGTGATGATATCTAACAATATAACAATTAGTAATAGTGATTAACTGCAATGATGGTGGTTGACAACTAATAAGACAACAGTGAATGATGACGGTAATTTGTGACATATGATCTTAACTAATGTTTGTACTGATTTAGTGGGTGTAATTATGATTGATGGTGATGATTGCAAATGATGGCGATGATTACAAATGATGGCTAATGGCGATAACAATTGATGACAATGATAGTTATAGTTGGATTGAGGTTGGTAGTTTGGACTGGTAGGTGGTGGTGATTGGCGACAATACTTTTGTAGCTGAAATAGTGATTGTGATGGTGGGTGAAAATAGATAAAGCAGCGGTGAATTATTATCTTCGTAAGAATTCTTAAATATCTCATTTGTTTACATTTAATGGATGTCTTATTCTCAAGACTTCAAATCTCAATAATTAAATTTTGTTTTCAAGGTTTGAATCTTAATCACTAGTGAAAAAAAATTATAACTATCTAATGGATTTGAATAGGTGAAGCCTCTAACTGTTAATGCACATATGAATATTTTTGTGTGCATTCAAATTCAGACGTCTCAATCTTAAAGAAAACAAACGAGACCTTAATTATACTAAAACTTTGTTACATATCTTAATCAGCAGTCTTGTTTAGACCGACTAAGTTGTTGTAAAATAAGAAAAACAAACTCACTTAATTATTAAAATTTGAATGATAAATATCTAGACTTTGAAAATAAATAAAGTCATGACTAAAATATGAGTGATTAAGATTAAGACTTTGACGTAATCATGTGATTATGTTTTTCTTTTCTCATTTTATTTTTATTTATTATTTAGCTATTTTATTTTTTCTTATTTTTTTACTTATAATAATCCTGCCCCATACCGTAATATTTTTGTATGTCTATTCTTAAGATTAATATAGGACACTATTAAGTAAACAAAAATTCACACAATATATTCAAATACTATATTTATTAAATAATATAAATTACATGTTAGTTATAAAAATAAGAAAAAAGGATGAAAAATGCTCTTAAACTACATGAAAGGAACAAAAATGTTCTTCATTTATAATTTGATCCAAAAATATCTTTGCTATCAATACTTTGGTCAAAAAATATTCTTATTATTATTTAATGAATCAAAAATGTCTCTTTTCAAATGAATTTATTATTTATTTTATTTTTGAACACATTATTTTTCTAATAATATTTTTTTAATTAGCAAATATTTATCCTACTTCAATATGAGAAAAAATTTAAAATTAAAATATTTCTTGTTTTATTATAATTACTATTTTTATCATTATCTAAATAAAAATTAATATTGAGTTTACTATGATTTTATATTTATGATATATATTATTTGTTATAGGGGTACGATATTCTATTTTAATTGATAAATTGAAATTAAGAAGAAATATTTTCTTATATTTTTATTAGTTAATGTGGTTTTAAAAAACAAAACAAAAAAATGATTCTTCAAAAATAATTTTTTTATTAGGAACTTAAAAAGGAAAAAATATATATTTATTTTAAAAAATAACATTTTAAACCTATTTAGTAACAATAAAGACATTTTTTTTTACCAAAGTATCAGTAGTAAAAATATTTTTAGATTAAAGTATTGACTATAAAAATATTTTTAAATTAAATTATAAATAAAAAACATTTTTATTCCTTTCATATAATTTAAGGATATTTTTTAGCCCTTTGCCCGAAAACAATGCTACCTTGAGTTAGATCTCTCCAACCAAAAAATCACAGTACTATTTTATACAAATTATTATATAATGAGATTATTTGTTTTGAAAAAAAAAAAAAAGACGAGGATTATTTATTTACTAGGCATTTTATCAGTAAAAACCACTTCTATATCACCTCTCTCCCAAGCTTCGACGCGAAGGAGCCATTCTATTCTCTATCGTTTTTGCATCCAGAAACTTTCTGTTACAGGTAAGACAATCTCCATCGCCCCTTCATTTGCCTGCAATTGAGATCTGTATTTGATTTGTTCTTTTGCATTCGCTATATTCAATTTGGGTCGACCCGGTTTAAATTCCACGCAGAAATCCCAGATCTAGTTAGGCATGTATCTTTTTGGTTTGTTTTGATATCAACCATAAACGTAATTTTAGCTATACCGTTCTGTTTTATGTGTCTGCGTATCGGCGATCCGCGAATTGGTTGTTATAATCCGGAAATCCAAATCTAAATTGGGGGAAAGTTGCTTAGAATCAGCCAGTCCGATTCAATATTATATTAAGATACCGCAACAAATGAATAGAAGGAGAAAGATTGTTGCTTTTGATAAGACATCAGTTGCGAATCTTCACCTTGTACTCAACATCCGCTAACTGCATTTAAAGACCATTTAAATGGCAGACACCAAAACTCTGAAAGCGGACAGTTCTTAACCCGTGGTAAACCGTGTCTTAGAACCTCGCGTGTCAGGAGTAAAGAAGCGTACTAAGGTAGATACATCTTATTGAGCATGGAGATCATAAGGAACCTCAATTTTGCTCTGGGGAATCTCATATTTGTGTTAAATGATCGACTGCTTCTCTTTGAATGTTCTTTATATACATACATATGTGTATTTTTTGCCTATGTGGTAAACTATCGAATATGGTTCCTAGTTAGTAGTATTTTCATCTCAATGTAGTATCTTTGCAGTCAATAGCAACCTACTCTGCAGTACAAGGACATTGGAGATTTTATAAATAGTATGTTAAAAAGAGTGCGGAACCCTACTCTAGTATTTATTAGCGAAGCTAAGAATCCTGAGATGAAGGGATTTGGATTTGCACTTTTAATTGTTAGTTTTAGTTTCTCAAGTACTTTGTTGCCTTAACAATCTCCTTTGACTATCTTAAAAGGTTTTATGAATAAGCTGCAGTCTTCTCCCTAAATAATCATCCCTATCGTGTACAGATATATTGGATCAATTGAATGCCTAATATGAGTTATATGTTAGCTAATCCGTTTTGAGTTAGATTTCTCTGCCTCCTCAAATCAATGGCTATTGCCTTTTAGTGACTTTTCACCTATATAATCCTTCCCATAACCCTTCCCCCTTTTCAAATATAACATGTTAAGCAATAAACCATTTGTCTTTTCTTCATGCCGCTGGCATCTGCGATAAAGGAAGGTTTCTCCTTTATCTTTCTCTCTGGTGTATTGGAATGAACACGTTAAAACCATGACATGCGAAAGCTCTTAATAATATTTTCTCTAAAACATTTGTATTTGCGAAGATTAATTCACCTGAAGGCTATTATGTTGGCTTATTTCCGCTTTATGTATATTTTAGTTTGTTTGGTTGCTCGAGTTGCATTTCCGTTCTTAGGCTTTGTAACTGATTTCGGTTGAAGAATCTGTCTTTTTTTTTATAAGCAAATAGAAGGTGGGGAAGAGTGTGTTCTCTTTAACATTGCATCTTTTTAACTGGCATATATACTAAAACTGGATCTGAGTATAAATACAGGAGCTGTGAGATATCATAGCAGCAAGGGAAAATGCCAGCACAGAAGATTGAAACTGGTCACAATGACACAGTTCACGATGTTACTATGGACTATTATGGAAAACGTGTGGCTACAGCATCTTCTGATACCACCATAAAAATAACTGGTGTGAGCAACAATGCTGCTTCGCAACACCTTGCTACTCTGAGTGGTCATACGGGTCCTGTTTGGCAGGCTGCCTGGGCTCACCCCAAATTTGGATCAATTCTTGCTTCCTGTTCCTATGATGGTAAGGTAATAATCTGGAAGGAAGGCAATCAGAATGAGTGGACACAAGCTCATGTTTTTAGCGACCACAAATCATCAGTTAACTCTGTTGCATGGGCTCCTCATGAACTTGGTCTTTGCTTGGCTTGTGGTTCTTCTGATGGTAATATTTCAGTGCACACTGCTAGGCCAGATGGTGGTTGGGACACAACAAGAATAGACCAAGCTCATCCAGTTGGGGTAACGTCAGTTTCATGGGCGCCATCAATGGCTCCTGGTGCTTTAGTTGGTGCAGGTGTGCTTGAACCTGTTCAAAAGCTGGCATCTGGTGGATGTGATAACACTGTGAAGGTTTGGAAGTTGTATAATGGCATTTGGAAGATGGATTGCTTCCCTGCACTTCAGATGCACACTAATTGGGTGAGAGATGTAGCTTGGGCACCAAACTTGGGACTACCAAAGTCAACAATTGCTAGTGCTTCAGAGGATGGTACAGTTGTCATATGGACTGTGGGAAAGGAGGGAGATCAGTGGGAGGGCAAGGTTCTTAAGGACTTCAAAACTCCTGTTTGGAGAGTCTCATGGTCCTTAACCGGAAACTTGTTGGCAGTTGCCGCTGGGGATAACAATGTCACATTGTGGAAAGAAGCTGTTGATGGGGAGTGGCAACAGGCCTCCACTGTTGACCAATAGAGTTGGAACTTGGGAAGTAATAGAATTCAAGTTTTTGTGTTTTCTTTCTACCATTCAGACCCTTTTCCTAGCTGAGTGAGAGTTAGCCCTTTAATTGAGGACTGTTTACCTTTGATTTGATTTTCTTCTTTCATTCAGTATGCATTCAATTTCACTTAAGCTATAGACCTTTTTCTTTCTTGCCTCTTCTGTGTATGCCTTTTTATGTTGAATTTTGAATATATTTGTTGATGAAATGTGTCAGGTTTCATGAAATGAACACTTTTTGACTATGCCATTTCCCCTCTCTCCGAATTTAAATTGTTGCGGAAAAATATGAATTATTGAAAGCCGGATCTTATTAGTGTCAACTACATGATGCACGTGAGTTTGTGCGGATTGAACTAAATTTGCAAGTACATTGTTTTAGAATTACCTAACAAGAAATGAAATCCAGAAGATTTCAGATCATAAAGAAGACCGTTGATTTTTGCAACGCGCTTCAAATTATAACCATATAATAATACATCAACTTGTTTAGATTAAAACGTAATGCGAGGCCAAACTAGGTTGAAGAGAGTGTTTAAATTCTAGACAATTGCTTAACTCATCTTCATTCAATTATATCCAAATAAATTTTGAACTAATTAGATTTTATTTATTCATACAACATATTTCGAACGCAAACTTTTTCTTACTATTAGTTTAGTCAAAACCTCTCTTTAATAGTTTCATTTATTTGTGTTATTTTGTATTTTATAGTGATTGATCGTCATGAGTAAAGTAACTAAGGACTTGCTTGGAAATGATTTGAAATTAGATCAATTTGAAGTTGAAATTTCGTATGAACACATGACTTGTTATCTTTTCGCATAAACATGATAACCCCACAATTTGTGAAAACTATCAAAATTTATCCAACTTTTATATACCAAATGAGGATATTGAATTATCCTAAGGCGCCAAATTAATAAATCACATATCTTTACAATTACAATATTTTTGAACACATCTAATTTTATAAGATTCATTGGTCCATTAAATCAACCATAATAATAAACTAGTTATTATTGTTACAATCTCATTATTTTTATGTTGGGCATGAGTTTTTTTATTTCTTATAAAATTAAAAATTATGGATTATTTTATTTATAAAATATAAATTTATGAGTTAAGTTTTATGTTTTAAAAAATTAAAATCATAATTTGACATTGGAAATTCTACGTTTTGGAGAGATTAAAATTGAAGTTGAAATTTTGTGAAAAAGAAAGCAAATAAAATTTAAAATTCAAATCTGAAAATTTTACAACCTAATTTTGAATATATTTTTTTGGATCATTTTTATTTATTCATTATTGATTATACTGGATGAGTGGAGGGAGTAGTAAAAATTTATTCGGGAAAATTGAATAGTTAAATTTTGGGGCATAAAATGAAGAACGCGTTAAATGTAATTCATGATGCCCGCCAAATTCATCCATTTCCCTCTTTCTTTCTTCAACCTTCAGCGGTTTATCTCGAATTTTCTTAGGGTTCTTCTTCGATCGCTTTCTTCTTCCGATAAGAGCGAAATCTAGCAATGTCATCCTCAGTCCATACTGAAGATTCTCAATGGAAAAACCCTAGCATTTACAGCCGCAAGGACAAATCGCTCGGCCTTCTTTGCTCCAAGTAATCTCTCTCTTCTCTTCTTTTGCATTTGTGTTGTATGCGTGAGATTCTTTGGTGGTAAGTGTATCTAAGCCACAATTCGATCTTAGAATGAGATGTTATGTGGAACTCATAGCAAGTATACTAGTCGTGCTAGTGTAAGTGATAGATTGATGAGAGAATGTTGATCTTCGAGGAATTTTAGGGTTTTGAACTTATTTTGGCTTTAGGATTCTGATTATGGTTGAGGAATAAAATAAAGTCTATGTGGAAACAAAAGAAAACTCCCTAAGCAGCACAAACAGATCCAAGATTTGAATTTTATGGGTTTCTATAACAGTTTCAAGTTAACAAAGCCTATAAGTTGATGGATCAGACAGATCAGCAGTGCTCGAGATGTCCCTGGAAGCAAATATGGAAAAGCAGAGTTCCTCACAAGGTCTCCTGTTTTGTTTGGTTAATGGCTAAGGAAGCAGTCCTTACACAGGACAATGCTACGAAGAGGGGGATTACCTTGGGTTCCAGGTGTTTCCTATGTGGTGAAACATCTGAAACTGTTAACCATCTGTTTTTACATTGCAAGTACACCCATCATCTGTGGAGAATATTCCTAAGCCTCAAAGGCATCTCCTAGACAATGCCCAGGAAGGTGGCTGAGGCTTTACTATGCTGGGTGGAAGCAGGAGTACACGCTAAGGACAGAGGTAGATGGAGAATTATTTTTCGGGGCCATCTGGTGGTCTGTTTGGAAAGAGAGGAACTCAAGATGTTTTGAGAGCATAGAGAACAATGTACAGAAAGTTAAGCTAAACTGCACATTACTTTTAGTTTTTTTGGTGTAATCAGCTATACTGAAATAACACTGTCTCTATTATTGATGTGCTAGACTCAATTTACACATAGAGAAGTGAAATCAAGAGGCACTTGTACATAAGGTTTCAGTACAACCCATGTACTGTTTTGTGATATAATACAAAGTTACCAATTAAAAAAAACACATTTAATATACCATATTAATTGGGTTCATGGTTGAGTATTTATAAATATTTAGTGAATATATAGTACTCTTGACTCTTTTTACATATATAATCCCTCTGTTTACAAATAAGTGTTGTTTTAGCCTTTTTATTTTGTTTCCAAATAAGTGGTTTTTTAAGATTTCAAGAAGGAATTGATGTCTTTCTTCCAAAATTAACCTTGTTTTAATACATGGAGTTTTACACCATTAAAGAATCACTTCTTTCTTCAAGGCATTTAATTAGGGTTAAGTTTCTAAAAACACTGCTTATTTTAGAACTGAGGAATCAGAAGTTACGGAATTCCTGTGAACCCACACGCAACATGGACCTGCCTTGCTGAGTAGACACGTTTTAGAGAGTACTAATGCTCATAGGTTGATTGAATTCAATTGGACGAACTCAAGTCATAGACATCGGTTTTGTGTACTCCTAACTCAAAAATACTCTATGAGGAATTAAACAAAACCAAGAGAAGTTTACTAGATGTCATCATGACAATCAAAGAAAAATGCTTGAATGAAGGGCTTCATCCTCTCTTCTTTCTCCATCTCCCCTCTTAATGAGCTTCCTCAAGTGGTTCTCTTCAACTTGAAGCCCTAAATATGTCCATAACCTCCGTGGAGTCACTTTCTATTGGAATCTTCATGTTTATAGAATGCAAGGAAGACCTTTTCACAGCGACTTAGGACTTCTCACTGCCTTAATATGTTGGAGGGACACAACAGTGGTTTTCCAGTGCAGCAGCTCTGAGCAACTATTTTGCAAATCCTTAGTAAATTGGCCATGTCTCTTTGTAGGTGTTTTATCATGTCTCAGCTTGTTGGAAAATTTTGAATATTAACTGTTGAAGGTGAGAGATTTTTTATCCGGTATATTGATTGTATGTTCTTTGCCAGTTCTTTTTGTTTCCTTCATCTACAAAATTAGATAGAAATGTGTGGAAGAAGCTGATGAAATGCCTTAAAAATATAAAAACTGAAGTTAAAAGTCTGGATTTTTTGCTATTAATCAACATATCATCTCTATCATTACTTTCTTGACCTGATATGTTTTGTTCTATCCAGTTTCTTGAAGCTATGTGATCGGGAAGGTGTGGACTCCACCATTGGTTTAGATAATGCTGCAGATCAATTAGGTCGTTGCTCTGTCTTCTCATCTACCAGTCCTCATATTGTCTTCCCAACTGTGTCAACACAGATATGCAGATTTCTTCTTCAATGTTATCACACGAAATCTCTTTGTGATTGTAGGTGTCGAGAGGCGTCGCATTTATGATATTGTCAATATTTTGGAAAGCATTGGGGTAGTTCTTTATCTTTTCCTCTTCCTCTCATTATCTTTATATGATTGAATGACTAAGGCAGTTTATTTCAGGTTTTGTCACGAAAAGCTAAGAATCAGTATAGATGGAATGGGTATAGTGCAATTCCTAAAGCTGTAGATTTGCTTAAGGTAGTTTATATGCATTTTCCTTGTCTCATATGGATATGTCCTGGGAATTTGATATTAGTTGCTTATTTTGTAGAAAGAAGGACTAAAAGATCTGCCCAGTGTCTCCTCCACTTGCCACAATGTTTCAAATGTATGTACACCATGTTCTTTCTTTGTCCACCCTTCACAACAATGAACCATCTATATAGGGTGATTTGGAGTGGGACTGTAACAGTTCAAATGTGGATATTTACCCATTTGTTCACTCAATTAGTTACTTTGATTTGCTCAGCGATTGCACCTTCTTCTACTAGGTGATAGCTTGTAACCATTCGGATGTTAAGGAAAAAGGAGAAGGCAAGTCTTCGGGATCACATAAAATTGGTAAGTTATTCTCTGTAGGTGTGATGGTTCTGGTTTTTGAATTGATTTTTTTTCCCAGTTGAAGGAACATTATTCTAATGTACTAAAGAACTGCTGGATATCATATATCACATTCAATATTTAGTGAGACTAACTTGAAGTCTGATTATGTAGACAACCGGAAGGAGAAGTCTTTGATGATTCTCGCACAAAATTTTGTAAAGCTTTTCCACTGTTCTGATGTAAGTGGATCCATACAGATTTTCTGACTAGGTGTCAACTGTTTGCAAGCTAATGCCTTATCTTCTGTAGGTTGACTTGATATCTCTTGACAAGGCTGCATCAGCTTTGCTTGGTGATGTCCACGATCCGATGGCTATGAAGAGTAATTCATGTTCATAATATGTTGTCATGATTAACTTATGACGAAAATTTTGACACGGAACTTTTTATCTTTCATAAATATTTTGCAGCAAAGACCAGACGCTTGTATGATATTGCAAATGTTTTTGTTTCCATGAATCTCATTGAGAAGGTTGGTCGTATAATTTGAATGATCAGTAACTGAATATTCTCAAAGTAATGAAGTAGAGAGTTATTTCTTCTGATCTTGATCTTCTCAATACATATGTAGATACGTAGCCCAGATAATGGAAAACCAGTATTTAGGTGGATAGCCTGGAAAGAAAATCCTAGGAGTGGGTCTCCTGCAGCTGCTAAATCAGATGATTCAACAAGGAGAACATTTGGGACAGAGATCACAAACATGATTCCCAAACGATGCAGGGATGATTCTTCATCTGATCTAATGTCAAATGGGCAGGTAAAAAGGTTGAAAGTTGCAAAAGATAATGAATTGAAAGATAAAAAGCCGGAGATGTCAGCAGAGCAGCTTAATGAACGTGGTACAAAGGATTTTGTATTTGGTCCTTTTGGTCCATCAAGTCTGCCCAGATCAGGAGTTTCTGGAAAAGAAAATTTGAAACAGATTCAGAACTGGGAGGATCTGGCATCTAAATATCACCCTCAGTATCAGAATAAGGGTAATTTCTAAATCTCATTTGAAAAAGTTGAATATCTTTATTTTACCATGCCAAGTAGGGTAGGTAGGAGTTGATGACACCTTTTTGGGGCTATATTCTCATATATGTTAGTCCAGAAGTCTACTCATT
This sequence comes from Solanum aculeatissimum, assembly GCA_038996855.1. Lineage (NCBI taxonomy): Eukaryota > Viridiplantae > Streptophyta > Magnoliopsida > Solanales > Solanaceae > Solanum > Solanum aculeatissimum. Next base: position 16,616 of record JBCEWC010011142.1, read on the forward strand.
TCACAGTATCACATGTTTGAACCTGTTTCTATTCCCCTCTCCCTAATCATGAACAAAACAAAAAAGATATTCATATACTTTTATTCGGTCATTGTTTTCCTTTCTATCCTGCTTTAATTACACTTCTTTTGAGCCGAGGGTCTATTGGAAACATCTCTACCTCACAAAGGTAGGGGTAAGATCTCTGTACATCTTACCCTCCCTTGACTCCACTTATGAGAATTACACTGGGTTTTTTTTTTTTTTTGGGCAATAAACTGTGAATATTACCATACGAACCAAATCATCTTAACATATTACAAACTACAAGCATCTAGTGACCTGAATCCCCTTCTAGGAAGATTATTCAGCTCCATCTAG
>JBCEWC010011143.1:0-11765 GCA_038996855.1 Solanum aculeatissimum
TTGGGGATTGATTTAGGGGTTTAGGAGACCTTAGAATACCAAAAAGGGGCTTAAGAAAATGTTAAATCACGAAATTATCATTAATAAGTGAGTGTAGGAGAGTTTGAATGGATGAATGAGGTTTTGGGGATTGATTTAGGGGTTTAGGAGACCTTAGAATACCAAAAAGGGGCTTAAGAAAATGTTAAATCATGAAATTATCATTAATAAAACAGAGCTTTTAACTGGACACAGGGTGGCATGGCTGCTACAGTGTCGTGTACCTGTCTCGCGGGCCGTATAGATGCACCATCAACCAACACTTAGTCAATTCTCAACGCGAACTCTCGGAGGATTTTCTAGAACACTTGACGAACCAATTGACGGACCGTTTGAGGGTTGACGGACCGTCTCCTTGTCCCGTGAACCTTGCCTTAGCCATCTAAACTAACCACGTCCTGGCCAAGCTACTGTCCCACTTGACGGGACTGTTCACGGCTCGTGAAAGTGCTCACGGACCGTTTGGTGGTCCGTGGCCTTTGACTTGTCTCATGGAGTAGTTCCTGGCCACCCCTAGCTCACTGGAACATCCCACGACACCCCACACGGACCGTGACAAGTTTCACAGACCGTTTCCCTGTCCTTGGCCACTTTTCAGAGCCTATCTCCAACGTCTTTCGAATTTTAGGCAGTCTCACTATTTAGGCCATAACTTCCTCATCCGAACTTCGAATCGAGTGAAACCAGTGGCGTTGCGAGGATAACTCAAAGAGATTTAATTTGATATATAGTAGACTACACACTTTTACCCGCATAAAAAGTTATGACAGTTCAAAGTCTACTGCCCAAACGACCTCTCTAGGCCATCAAAGGATTCGTTTTGCGTTCGGCCACTTAAACTCAACCCGTGGCTACTAAAATTCAACCATGACCAGTAGTACATCATATAAGACCAACCATAAGGAGTTTTCAAAAAAATTTGAGTTGTTACAAAATTTCATCAAAACTCATTAAAACATGCATCATCTCACCAAGACTCTTTATCAAATTATTACTTATGCTCAAAACTCATGTTTATGCAAACTCAATAAAATATATTTAATTTAGTTCAAATTCATCTTTGCCCAACAAATAAAAACGACCATCAATCTCAATTTGACATAATGCCTAAAATCAAGTACATTCCTCAATTAGGGTTCATGTGAATGAAGACATGAACATGCATTCCAAATCAAATACCCAACTCATGAACATCATCAATATATTTTTATGTACAAATAACTCAATAGGACAATAGATAACTCAAGAATTCAATTCAAGAAATTCTAAGAAAACTAAAACTCAACTAGAATAAATGGCGATGAAGGGGCATGTGGAGTCCAACATTGTGTTAGCATTACATACCTGAGAGACTTAGATTTCTGAATAATTTTGAAGAATGCACTAAATTCTATTGAAACCCTAGCTTTTCTTCTCTTGGAACCTTGTTCAAAGTCTTGGAATGTGTCTTGTGCGTAAATAGGCTGAATAGTTATGTTTAGGGGCTTAAATAGATGTAAAACCATAAGTTTAGGCTTTGAAAGGGTGGGAAAAATACTTAAATAACCCTTCTTAAAATGTTGTCACAATCATTCACGAGTCAACCTATGGCCCATAAAAACTTCCACGGCCCGTAGGAACCAATCCATAAACTTTTGGACAAAATTCTGCTTTGGATTGATTCCACGAGCCCAAACTATGATGCGTAGAAGCATCTATGACCCGTAGATCGATCCGTCAAATCTGGGACTCAAAAATGGAGTTGCAGAAGTTTTTTGATGAGTTACTAGTATGGGTCATCAATCAAACTGCCACCCGTAAGTAGGTTTCGTAGCTCAACTCTGCTCTGGTAGTACATAGTAAAACAGTCATAATATTTCACTCCAAACTCTAAATGAGGTGAAATCGGTGACGTTAGAAAGATAATTCAAAGACCTTTCATTTGATAGATCATAGGACACATAATTTCTTATATGATAAAATTTATGATCATTTGAAGTTGACCATTGCATAATGTAACGCGAAAAACTCAATAGATAGGAAAATTTTGAACTCAACCAAGTATGAGGGGTCCCTTATGAACCTAATATATTTCTAATACATTTTAAAAATATAGGTACATGTAACACATCACTAGGTTCAAGCTTATATACTTACGATAGAAAAAAAATTTGATCCTATGAATAGAGTTATGGGGTATTATAATATCTCCCCCTTGGGATCATTCATCCTCGAATGATTAGTGAAATAAGTGTGAATTAAAGGCACGAATAAAAATTGAGACTCCATCAGATTAATGAATCACAATCGACCAATCACCATTATACCTATTTGTAATGACCCAAAATTTTGAGAAACCTATCTATGTTTAACTCACTGGTTTCCAACTCGTCTTAAGTGATTAATGAATGTTTGGGTATCACTTGTAAAGTCTTGATCAAATGAACTCATTTAGATAAGTTTTGCATGAAGATTTGTGGAAGCACTGACTTCAAATGGCCATATCTCTTGGTACGGGATGAATTGATGGTCCATGACCTATCAAATTGAAGCTCTTTGAGTTATATTTCCAACACACTTGGTTTCACTTGATTTGGAGTTCAGATGAAGAAGTTATTGTCTTTCTAGTAAGACTGCCTGTGTAGGGATTTTTCTGGAAAATTTGACTAAGGCATGGCACTATGGGACCCCATACGGGTCGTGAGCCACCAAATGGCTCATGTGGGTGCCTCGTGGTCCTTAATATGAGTCGTGGTGAAGTGTTTTGTGAAGTTCTTGACCTATGGAATGGTTCTAAGTATTAGGCTAACAATCTGAAACTCATATCACCTAGATGGAAGCCCCTAAGGGTCGTTTGTCGTTTGACGTTTGCCGGATCATGAGGTTGCTCGTGTGAGCTAGCCATATTGGATTTTTTTGCAAAGAGAGGTGACACTAACAATTTCACGGGTCGTGTGTCACCACACGAATCGTGAAGTGGTCTGTCTAAGCATCGGTGTGAAATTTTTCTAAGTTAATCACTCTCTCACATGAACCGTTGGAAGAGTCAACTTTAACTGATCATACATCTTAGCACAAGAAGAACTGTGTGGTTTATAACATACCAAATTGAAGCTCTTTGATTTATCTTTCCAACACAACTGGTTTCACTCAATTTCGAGTTCAGAGGAAAAAGTTATGCCCATTTTCATAGAAACTTCTGTGTTGAGTTAGTGAGCTTCAGATCCATGAAGAGGCTCACGACCCGTGAAGCCAATCGTGGTAAGTTCCGGATAAAATTCTAAGGAGCATTTTATTAAGGTATTTTTGATAATTTGACCCAGTCTCGAGGTCTTTTATGACCCTTTCATCTATCTTAAGCCTCTCAAAAGACTTATACTCTTCAAACTCAATTCAAACACTTAGAAATTCTTTATCACTCTCTTAAGAACTCCTTTAAGGCTCTTGTCAAGACTTGGCGTTCTTTATCACTCTCTTAAGAACTCCTTGAAGGCTCTTGTTAAGACTTGGCTTGGGAATCAAGGGAAGACTCTCCTTCTTCACTAAATTTATCTTGTTTCTTCTTGGATAACAAAGGTATGTGGGAATTGATTCATGACTCCTTTCAACCATGAAGACCCCAAATCTCTTTTACTCTTTAATTTATAAAATATAGACTTACTTTAAATATGGGTCTTTAAATTTATTGTTGATTTGATTAAATTGAAGTGTGGGTTGTACTTATTGAATGATTTAAAGTGATTTAAGTTTAATTATCATGATTTGCATTGAGATTATGAAGTTTTGAATATGCATTGTTCCTTGAAAGCTTGATTTAAGCATGGTAATCGAAATTGTGATTTAAATGTGAATTTACTCATGGATTTCACTTGAATTTCATATTACATTGCTGATTTAAGATTGAATCTCTATTGCCCATTCATTTCCTTTCATCACTCATGGCATATGCATACTTGAAACTTGATTTTGATGAAACTCTTATTATGGGCTAAGTTCCACCTTGACTTGACTTGATCTTTGAACGACATAGGATATGACTAGAATGTGATCACATCTTGTCTTGACTTAGATCCTTGAGCAACCTTGGGTATTTACATCATTTTGTACTTGTCTTGAATGAGCTACTCTTATGCTTTGATCCTTGAACTTATGACTTGAACTCTTGTTTGACTTTTTAGCCTAAATATGAAAAGACTTGAACTATGATTTGTCCACCCTCCACAGGGTTGGTGGACTCCTCAGCAATAGGAGCTACTCCGGAGGTACCCTCGCTTCTCAGCAATTGGTGTATGCGCTCCTATCTAGCCTCCTCCTCCTCTCTGGATCTGACCAGGGCGATCGGTAGGTCCTCCTCCGTCCGCTCCCCACCAAAGTGCTTCACATCTCCATCCTCTGTAAGGGCCTCTTCCTAAGGGAAGTCTGTATGGGCTCCTCGGGAGTGAACAAGTCTACTATGAGTGTTGCAGCAGGCGTGGTAGATGGCATAACTAATGGAGTCGCTAATGTTGCAGCTATGCCGACCTGGAGCTGTTGAATCTCCATCTGCATAACCGACAAGTCAATGGGAGCCGCTATACGGAGGCTCGTCTAGACTCGCTCCTCAAAGGCATCTATGCGGGCATCCACCGGTGCAAGTTCCTCTCGGATGGCAACAATCGTGAAAGCGTGCATGCAGCTCTCAGCTTCTGTAACCACCTGGCGGACCCAGGACCTCAACTGCTGTAGTAGTTGAGCCAACTGCGACTCAACATGTGTCAACCTTTGCGCCAGAGCCTGGAAGGATACTGCCACACAAATGCAATGTCGGCAGGTGGTGAAGTAGTAGGCACGCACTCTGGAATAGTGACAACGATAATAGTGGGGGGGCCCTCCTCAGCAGTCTCTATTTGTGGGGCCCTCTCTACGATCGGTGCAGCAGCAGATGTGGAAGGCTCGGTCGGAGGCACTATAGCTGGCAAATCTGGAAGTACAACATGTGGCCTCAATGCCCGTGGAGTGCAACTAGGTTCTGCTCAGTCTTTATCAGGTTGGCATCTAAAGTACGCTACACCTCCACTAACACGACCATGTGATGAAGTATCTGAACCACCGCCGCAACCAAAGAAGATGTATCAAACATGGGAAGGGGATTGTAGTGGACCTCCTCAGGGTCGCCTCGTGGATCTGCTTGATAATTATAGCAGCCCAATTTATTGCATAACCAGCCAAGATGTTTGCTACCAGCACGACTCTCTTCGGTGTCAGGGTGCTATTAGAAAGTGTCGGTCAGATCCTCGAGTGAATAATAGCCTAGTAAAACTTGGTGGGGAAACTAAGTGAAGCCTTCACGATAGGCTCCGAAGATGTGGCTACCCAAGCAGGGTCAGGTCCAGCAGCAGCAATGTGGGTAGCCACCATCTCATTATATGATGACTTGGCCTGCGACACTTAAAACATGTATGGGTACCTGCCAAGCACTTTCCTATGTGACTCTTTATACATTTCTTACAAGTAGGAGTAGAAGACTTGTTAGCACCAGCACCACCTCCCTGAGCCATCTCCCTTTCTCTTCTAGAGGCCACTGGACGATCCTTTATCTTATGCTCTATATCACCATACTTATAGCAACCATCCTTACCGTTCATGCACGTACCTTGATGCTTCTTACCACACCTTTGACAAATAGGTAAAGGTCGTCTTTCCTTGTTGAACTTGGACACTGAGGCATTAGTAGGAGATAAAGTATCATCAATTTGGGCCCTCTTAGTATCCCTTCTCCCCTCCTCGCCAACGGGGCCTAGGAGAACAATCCTCCTTAGATTGAATTGAACAGTCATGACTAGAGCCAACAAACAAATGGCACTACAAAACTCTGCATTAGAAATATTAGCATTGGGTTGATCGGCTGATGTAGGAAGGTTATCATCTTGGCCACCATTCTGATTGAGCTGAGACATGTTCTATAACACAAAGGACAGGGATTAGAATGAGACCTTATAGAGTACAACTCTATCGTATGACATGGATCATAAACGAAGTAAAGATTTCTTAGAATGCCTCATAGCCTCCTACTCATAAATGTGACGCGCTTCATATCAATGAATAAAACTCTACTTGACGTGGCATGTTGGACTCCCTAGGACACTTCAAAAGTTTGTCCTCTGAAACCAAGTTTGTCACAACCCAAGCTAGGCCCTAGGTGTGACATAGCAATTGGAACCTTGAAGGACTCAAACCAAGCCATCTTACATATCATACATGAGTATTCACAAGGTGTGTAAAGCATCAATCAAACAATTAAACAAAAGGAAGCAAAGATAAGTCTCACAATAACTCAATATAAGGGAAATAACAAGCCAAAAGGAGGACAACATAAACACAATCGCAATGGTCCAACAATGCCTCTACATAGTTTAGCATGGACGAGGGCTACAACATGTCTCTAGCTAACCCTTAATGAAAAGTGAAGAAGTAGTCTCAAAATGTGATAACTAGAATCATCAATGAACTATGATTAGGTAGCCCTCGAACCTTGAGGGCTTACCAAATCAAGCAATCTTCAAACTCCAAGTTAGCCGGTAGAGTGTAAAGTAGAGTGAATATCCTCTCCTACTTTTTGAAACAATATAGGCAAAATATGCATTAGTACGTTTGAATATACTACGTATGAGAACAATGCATGATATACATACGTAAATGATGCATTATATAACAATGCATGATATATATATCACATGAGTAAATGATGCATGAGTCATAGGATGTAAGACCATAATCGTATAGGCACGAAGTAAAGCTTGAGATAAAACATGATTATAAATCGTGTGGTCAAAACATCAAATCATAATAAAACTTAAAGTAACATAATCATTTTGTAGTAGATCACTATAATCAACAATAAGACTATGCGAGCTGTAACATGGAAGTCTATGTTCTCCCACATCGACAAGGGAGAAGTTACCTTGCTAGAGTAGACTCTTTGATGGTATAATGTCAACAATGAGGGGGAAAATATGAATCCACTAGCTTAGCCAATAAGGCAACCCATGGTGACACATAGTTTTAGACAAGAGGTTGCTATTTGGATTCTTTTGGGAGGATAACCTTAACGTCCTCCGAACCGAACCCCACCTCAAGCATTCTCGGTATCAAATCAAATCCCAATAGAATAGTAAAGCCTTCTCGGTATCAAGTTTCCCTAACCATAAGTTTGTGGCAAGAATATCATCAGAGAAGTTATCCTATGCAGGAAGGATTCAGCTGGTTCAAATAGTGATCTTTGGAAATCAGGATACAAGTGTACTAGTCTCAAATGTTTATAATTCCAACAATGACCACAAAGCTAATTCAAGCATATAGTAGATGCGCTCTATATTTAGTCAGGTATCGATATAATTACTAAGAAATGTCTAGAATTAATTATAGGGCAAACATGCCTTCCTAAGGCTGCAGGTAAATTTAATCTCAAAAAAAGTGGGTTGTATCAAAAAATTGCTCATGACTAGGCAAGACAGCATGATAAATTGTGGATCAAATGAATTCATAATTATCGTATCCATGGCCAATCATTAGAAGAAATAAGGATCTCACAACAAGCAAGTTGGATGGTTAAAAATATGTTTTTGTATTAGAATCAGTTGACATATACTTGGAACAGAAAAGATGATGAGAGAAGTCTAATAAAGCAATTCTTTTGTTTTTTGTTTGACACTTCCCTAGTAGTTCCCACCTTTTTCCTAAACTCATAACCTTAGGATTGGAAGTGAGGATGCTTACCATTCGAGCAACCCCTCTTATCGAAGTCTCAAAAAGCATATCCATCTGTAAATGTTTGATGATTTACCTAAAATGGCCTAGAAAGGATTAATGTATTCCAACTTTGCTAGACTAAAAGGTATTGTTACTATGTGGTGTCAGGTTAAAGGGAGATTGATCCGGTGGATAGGCTGCTGAAATGGCCAAATGGGTTAATGTAGATGGATCCAGGATATGTTCTGTGCGATCATGGAACTAAAACAAGATCATTTGTTTGTCGAATGTATGTTTACTATCACTATATGGTCGTTGATGCACCATAGATTATACTGAATCAACAACATACCCTGTGTGACCTACAAGTGGAGTCTAAGGAGAGTGGTGTGTACGCAGTCTTGCCCCTACTGAAAGTAGAAAGATTGTTTCCAATAGACATTTGGCTCAAGTGAAACATATCAAAAACAAGTCTGGGAAGGAAATACGAAAACATAGAAATCTTGCTAGAAATGAAGGAGAAGAAAACAATAACAGAAGATAATATGGTAACCGAATCAAAGGAAACAACCTACAAGTACAAGTGAAAAAGACTATAATAGCAACAAGCACGAAAAACATGAAAATACATAATCAAGACTAGAGAAACAACAAAGATATATACAAATAGGAATCTAAGAGTATGAAAAATTGAAAATACTAGACAAAGGTAATCAAACTAGTCTACATTGAGTTTGTTCATGCCATATGGAAGGAAGGAAAGAAATACCAGTCTTTGAGATGCTGAGAACTGGAGATGCAATAGCTAGAGAAATTGCATATATATGCAATAATAAGAGCATAAGAATAACCAGAATTCTATTACAAAGGATACAAGTTTTTAATAGGTTCTATTTCTTGGAGGTTCATCTTGTTGAACCTATTTTATTTTATTTTTTGGTTGAACCTGTTTGTTTTGAGAATAACTGATTGTGGTAATCAAGCTGAACCTGTAAACAATACTTGGTGATTAATAAAATTAACTTAATTACCAAATAAAAGAAAGTTGCCATTTTCATTAACAAATAGCTAGAACTGTTGAACACCTCAGGATCAGACTGTTAATGCACATACATTGCACAAAAACTCTTCAGTTACACTCAATGTTTATCACAACTTTACATAATTATCGTCTTTAAACCATATCTAACTAGACTACCAAAATCAGCATTCTAGTCTTTGAAATAACACAGCACGTCTCCACATTGATTGGACTTCCTTACTCAAATTGTCAGTATCCATATAATTTAAGGTGAAAAGAAATAATCCTTTCGTCCCATTTTATATGGCACCCTTTGATTTAGCACGGTGTTTAAGAAAAAAGAAAAGACTTTTAAAACTTGTGGTCTAAAATAATTCTTAGATATTATAAATCATTTCATTAAAGGTAAAAAGAAAATGTTAAAGTTAAATTGTTTCTAATTAAAGTAAGGTGACATTCTTTTTGGGACTGACTAAAAAGAAAAGGATGTCACATAAAATAGACGGAGGAAATAATATAACAACTAATCATATGCTTTACACCAATAAATGCAAGTCAGACCACTATCTACACAGATCCTAAAAATTTAATCTTGAAATACTTTTCAACCAACAATAATAGTACCTAAGTAGCGTTTTTGCCCCAAGCACAAAATACTCTTGGAATGTTTCTGCAGCCAAAGGCACCAAACAATTGTTACTGATACATAATACAGTTTCCTTACAAAGATCATTTAATATCCCAAATCACCGGACACAAGTGTTTCACTTTCTTAGGGATAACAAAACATACTCCACATATGAAAAGATTGTACAATAGCAATCAGGTAGTTGACAGTATAATAGAAGGATGAAGTAGAATTGGATTCTTCATGATTCAGATGCAATTTAGTTCTGGAGAACAAGATCTGTGCCATCTCTGTGGCTAAAAAATAATTAGTATTCAAACTACAAAAAAACCACTGATACTTGAAAGCACATAGTTAGGGGAACAAAAGATGACAATCGATCGTTCTAAGGGACTCACCTCGACTTGATGAGAAAGAACTTAGTTGCAAATGATGATGATTGCTCTATGAAACCAAAATCCACAGGCAGATGAAGTGAAAAATCCAACATTTAAAAATGCAACTCGAGGAGTACAAAACTCGACATTACTCTACATTCCAATCAACAAACAGAGAGGAAAATTGTAAAATGCAACAAACAGATTCTCCAGTCAAAAATGGGAGCCAACACTAAGAGCATGATGAACAAGCCTTGATAGTTTAGGAACTTGCATTTTGGTGAGAAAAATAATTTGCTAAATGCACCTCTATTACTACTCTTCATGGATTGTAAATGAGTCATTCTCTTATACTTCTAGATAAGAGTTCATGATTAAAGGGTAAAGCAAACAATGACCAGTATGCCCGAGCTAAAAGAGCAGCAGATTAGAAGTCTATTTTCAATTAGTTCATTCAACCAAGGCGATATTTTTATTTCATGAGAGCTCACAATTCCTTATCCCTTAAGAGTATTTTCAGCCCATTGTTCTGTATACAAATTCAAAATTAGAAGTATGTCAATATCTCAGAGAAGCAACTAAATTGATAGAAGTGCCAATACCAATTCCCAACTTAAGTTTGCTCATTTGCCAACTACTAAGCAAACAATGATATCTAGTACCTGAATTGTAAGGGAGGGGAGGGGGAGGGAACTGGCTAACCAGGCGAAAATGCAGTTCTCTTAGGCAAACTTCTTTAGGTCAGGACAGTAATACAATTAAAGAGATCTTAACCAAACAGAGGATTTCTTACAAAGAGAGAGAATTGTCAATGTTCAAACATAACAAATATTAGTATTGGATCACTTTCTGAGTAATGCCATTTTTTCTTTGGATAAGTAATACAGTTTTAATAAAAAAAAATTATTTGCACCTGGTGTTCGAGTCTCTTGGAGCCCCGACTAATTCAGGGAGTGCACAGGCCCTCGGCAAGGAGTTTCCCGCAAGTGCACCATGGTTAATTCAGGTTTTACCCAATCCAATGGCCCTTAGAAATTGTTTGCACCCTGTGGGTTTCGAACTTGAGACCTTGAAAGGGAGTAAACCCCAAGGCTCAAGTCTATTACCACTAGGTCAACTCCTAAGGATTGTAATACAGTTTTAATGACAATCCCACACAAAGGATTTCTTACTAGTCACTGTTTAGTCATGTCATTAAGTCTAGAGTAAAAAGGAAAAGACAAAGTCATGTCATCAAGTCTTTTTCCTTTTTACCCTACACTTAATATTTGGATGAAGAAGCAAGTTAAACATGAGGATAGAATAAAATATTTGCACCAAATTCTTGCTTCTATAATGTTGTCTTTCTAAATGAGGAAGTTCCTAGGTAGTGCATTCATTGTGATTCCCTAGGTAGTGCATTCATGGTAACTAATAATAATCAACAAATGGTGCTATTAAAAAGAAGTTCCTTTATTGCCTTTGTATGTACAAAAGAACAGAAAATCTAAAGTGAATCAAGCTGTCTTCAAGTCTTCCTCATTCCCACTGAAGGAAATGTAAAGGGCTTAACTTCTATCACTAATCCAACAAGTTCCTTCTCAAATGATGTCCAGATAGCAGGTTCAATATAATTTGACTTTGGTAATTGGACATCCTTTAGTTCATAATTTCTCTTTAACATTTTTAATACAGAAAGGCAGAGCAAATATACTCAGTATTCCAAACCTAACTTTGGCCATCAAAGCTCACTTCAAGTAGAAATCTCATGAACAATCTTCTATTATCTACCAACTTTCCCCAGAAAAGTGAGCCTTGATGGGTATATTTTTGGCAAAATACAACACTATGGGGGTGTTTGGATGGGCTTAAAAGCTGGTCAAGCCTGCTTTTAAGCCTTTTTTAGCTTATAAAAGTGTTTGACAATTTTTAAAACAACTTAAAAAAAAGTTTAAAATAAAGTTGAAAGTTAAAAGTGGAGGGGGGGGGGGGAGGGGGGGGGGGGGGGGGGGGG
>JBCEWC010011144.1:0-16973 GCA_038996855.1 Solanum aculeatissimum
TCATAATCTAAAAGACCCAATTTCAAAGTAAGTAAAATTCATCAAAATTGAAGAAGAAAGTCTTGGGTCTTCATGGTTGAAAGGAGAACCATGAATCAATCCCACATACCTTGATCAATCAAGAATTTGAAGAAGAATTGAGTTTTCCCTTGATCCCTAAGCTAGTCTTCAATGGAACTTTGAGAGTATTTGGGAGAGATTGAAAGGATTTGAATTGCATAGGAGTGAATAGGGTTAAATCAGGAGTTTAAGAGAGTTTAAAAAAATGCTAAAACGACCTTAGGATCAATTAAAAATTATAATTAAACCATTAGTGAAACGAGGAAGAAAACTGGAAACTGTCACGACCGAAGTAGACTACACGGACCGTGTAGTGATTCACGGTCCGTGAGCCCTGTGGTGAGCCCTTACTTGAAAACGATCTTCAACTTGGTAACGGATAGAAAAATTTGAAACGTCACCCATACGGTCAATACACGGACCGTGAGGGTCCACACGGTTCGTAAGCCCCTCCCGTGAAGCTACACTTTGAACTAACTTTTCCCACGAACATTGCATACTTAGAAAAAATTCTCCTCGCAACTATATGGCTAGGCATACAAACCATGAGGTGGTCCATGGAGCCCCCCTTGGCTCAGAGTCTTGGCTGCTCACTGGAATCCACACGGACCAGTTCACGGGTCTTGAGCCTCCATATGGCCCGTGAACCCCACCTTCAAGATGACGCTAATTCTGGAACATTAACCTTATATATAGAATCGATCCGTAGGACAAGGCCATCCCGAGACACTTTACCACGCCTCGTGGGAGGTCACACGGCTTGCCCCACGGACCGTGAGTCCACACATGGCCCGTGAGCCTGCTATGAGGCAGTGCCTTAGCCAATACTCTCCCTTTTTTAGAATGCTTTTCATGTACATGCAGTCCCACCGTAAATGTCATAACTTTCACATCCGAACTCCGAATTGGGTGAAACCAAGTGCGTTGGAAAGATAACTCAAAGAACTTCGATTTGATAGGTCTTGGCCCATACATTTCATCCCGTACCAAGAGATATGACCATTAGAAGTCAGTACTCCCATAAGACGTCAAACAAAACTTAACCAATACGATTTCTTCCAAGGCAGTCATGCAAGAGAGACTCGGAAAACTCATAAGCTAACCAAGATAGGTTCAAATCAGGTCTCAAACAACATCGCAAAGTTTGAAAATTTCTGAGTTGTTACACGACGTTTGTTCGTTAGTTTTAAAAAAAAATCTTAAAGAATTAACAAATATTTTTTTTTTAAAATAATTTTTTTCTCATACTATTTTTTCTAAAAAATTGTCCATTAATTTTTTAAGAATTTTTTTAAAACTAACGGACAAATGTCAGTTATAAAATAAAAAAAATAAAAATAAAAAACAAATATAAAAATTATAAAATTAGTAATTATACTTAAATTATATATTAAAAAATAGAGTTAATTAGAAAGATTAAAATAGAACAAAGGTACGATAGAATGTCAAAATAAAAAATAAGTACAAATTAAAGGGATTGTATATGTATTTTTAATTGATCTTTGTGCCATTGATGATATGTTAAGTATACTCTCCTTATTTTATTATTTTGTTGAAAAAATATATCAAAATGGAATATAAAAATTAGAATTTGAAGAATTAAAATGGAACAAAGTTAAGTTGGAGTTAGGGACAAGTTTAAAGTTGTATGGCCTAATAATTTTGTTTGATATGGACGGCGTACAGTAAAGCAAAGTTTTGTTCTAATAGTAAGTAATAAGCACACCGGTTTCTCCTCCGCCCGTAGACCATAGTTCTTTCTCCGCCCAAGATCGGACTCCCCAAGATCCTATTCGCTCTTTCTCTGATATAGCCTATCACAGCCCCTTTTTACCCTATTTCTTTTTTGCTTTTTCCTGTAGTACAATGTTGATTGGTTCGACGATTCATACTTTTGGCTTTTTATCTATGAAGTTTTCTTCGTCCATCATCATTTTTTAGATGAATTACATTTTGGTGGTTAAGATCTAATTGGGATTTCAATTCCTGCGGGGAGAACACATAATTCGATATTCAATTCATACCCTTTAGCTGAAAACATATCTAGGTTTGCCAGTATAATTTTGGTTGCAAAAAAGATGGTGACAGTGAATCTTGGAATGCTCCATTATGTATTGGACCACGTTTATGGTGCTTTCGTTCACAGAACAAAGATAAGCCCACCTTTCTTTTCTAGAGGATGGGGAGGTCCAAAGCTTGAGCTTTTAGAGAGAATGATTAAGCAGCTGTTCCCAGATGTTGAAGGCAAGAATTGGCCTCCCACATTGGTACAACCTGTTTGGAAAACTGTTTGGGAATCTCAAACGGCTACTCTAAGAGAAGGGGTTTTTAGGACTCCTTGCGATGACCAGCTGATTAGTGCATTGCCTCCAGAGAGTCACATTGCAAGGGTTGCTTTCCTGGCGCCCAAATCCACGCCGCCTCATAAGATGGCCTGTGTGGTTCATCTTGCTGGTTATCTCTCTCTTTTTCCCTGATATTTGTTTCAATTTTGTTTTCTGTACATTTGTTTGGATTTTTTTTTAAAAACTGGATACCAACCAACTTGTGATTAAGGCCTATTTGATTGATTAATTGATATATTCTTCGTAATAGCCTAATTTAGCTGCAGATTTCGAGATTAATGCTGATCTTTACAGTTGGTTTCTGTAGTAGATTGATACCCAAATAGTAGGAGCAATTTAATTTAATTCTATCTGCTTGTGCTATTTATATGAGGAATGCTAAGTGTTTCCGAGTCTTCTAATGCATATTCAAGTTAAAACATGTCATGTTTGAGGGGATGATGTGGTAACAACCTGACTTACAACTTCTTCTTTTTCAATTAACCTAGTCATGATTCTATTGCCCCTACCAAAAGATACATTTGAAGGAGGAGGTCTAGACCTTGCCTTCTTGAGACAATGAGATACGAATAAACCAGTCTTGGCTATGGCGCAAAAAAGTTAGTACATACAAGTGGCACTAGAGCTGTTGCTTCAAGGTGGATCATATGTGAAAGCACCATGTTTTCTTCTGCTGACTTGGAAATATGGAAGCTTCCATTTATCAGTGTTAAGAAGGCCTTTAATCTGTCTTGGCAAGGCATCAAAGTGTGAATAGGTACCACTATTATCAGTGGTGTGGCTCAGGGATGCTAACTTGTCGGCAACTTTATTGGCTTCCCTAAAGAAATGGTTGTTAGTGGCTTGGTTAGAGTTCACCAAGAGCTTAATCTTATTGACAATGTCTTCAATTCTCCAAGGGCTCGGCCATGTACCCTGGATACATCTCTGCAACAGGAGGTTATTAGTTTCACCAATTACCATGTTGAGACCATTTGAGTGCACCAATTGAGACCAAAGAAAAATGATGCAGCTTCAGACAGATTACTGTTCCCTCTTCCAAGTGGTAGACAAAAAGCCATTGTAAACTTGCCATCCTTGTCCCTCACCACCCCACCTTCTCCACAGTTCCCTTCAATACAAGACCATCTGTATGAAGATTTACTAAGGGATGGTGAGGTTTGATTCAGGAGACTGCAATAGAAATATTTTCCAGAAGTTTCTAGTCCATCAGTTGACAGATACCATTCCAATTATCAGGGATTGGATAGTTGAGAAACTGCAGTTAGCTGACTAATGTTGAGGTTAATGAGAGTAGTGGACCTGCTCAAAGAGAGATTTTTCGTCATCATATTTAGCACTACATCCAGACCTCCATAACTCCCATAGAACGATTGGTGGCATGATCTTAAGAGTACAGGAAGCTATGAAGTTTTTGAAGATCCAGATGGCATATACGAGTTTCTCAGGGAGGATCTCCTTTAATTGATGCCCAGCTCACTGCATAGTATTGCCTGATTTATTCTGCAAAATGGCAAAGCAAAAAATGTGCTCAGCTGTTTCTCTTCTTGGTCTTCTACCAGTTCCAGGGTAACAGCAACATATGGACACCAGGTTAATACCAAACCTTGCCACCCTGTCATCTGTTGGGAGTCTGTTCTGAACCTTGACACTCTGTCATCTTCTATCTGTTCCAGGGCAACTGCAAATGGATCGTGTCTTGTGGGTCGAAAGGGGTCAACCTGAATATACTGCATTATATAGAGCTCCCCTATATTGTATATCCTTTAGACAACTCTTATTAATTTTCTAAACAATACCAACTTTCTGATGAAGCAGTTTTCGATTGAAGAAATTACTTTTATCCTTTTCTTAGTCACTATATAGTCCTACTATAATGTAATAACATTCCTTTCTTTATCATCTGCTGGTTGGATGGATTTCAAATAGAAGATTTAGTTGCTTCCTAACAGATGAATCACAACTATGCCTAAATTATTCAATTTAAAAATCAAAAAGAGAAGAAATGACTTAAGTTTTTAGGTTTGTCTTACATATCCAGAACTGTTGTAAATGCACTGCTGATGGTATCATTTTCCTAACAAACTCTGCTTTTACACTGTTTGAGTTCTTATTTTTTTGGTTTTCCATCTGCAGGTACTGGAGATCATACTTTTGAGCGAAGATTGCGTCTTGGCGGTCCATTACTGAAGGAAAATATAGCAACTATGGTGCTTGAGAGGTAACAATTAATTCCAGAGAGTAATGTCTTAGTTTTTTTTTTTTTTGTTCTTTGAATATACATTTCTCTTGTTCTAATGTCCGTCCACGTTCTGCAGTCCTTTCTATGGAAAAAGACGTCCATTACTGCAGCGTGGGTCAAAGCTGTTGTGTGTTAGTGACCTTCTGCTATTAGGACGAGCCACCATTGAAGAGGCCCGTAGTCTTTTACATTGGTTGGACTGTGAAGCGGGTTTCGGAAAGATGGGTATATGTGGACTTAGCATGGGTATGGGATAAGCCTCCACTGAAATTTTTTGCTTTTATGACTTGTAAAGTCAAAGTCATCATCTTTTTATGCATTTAAAGATGAATATATCATATGGTCCTTTGAACAATTCAACCTAGTTTGACTCGTCGATCCAGTTTGCAATATATTGTTTTGGTTTTTTGTCAGTGATGGTGTGTGAAATAGATAATTAAAATCTTTAGTGGATTGAGTTCTACGTGTGCAGTGCATTTGAACTGTTGAAACTGATCCTATTCAAAAAATGTCTATAACTTTGTACGTGTTGGGAAAATTTTTAGAGTTACAGTAAATTGAAGCTGGCAAAGAGTTTTGTTGTTGAGGAGATGGTAGAATGAGCTATGCAGTTCCTGCAAGAAGAGTAAGAAAGAACCTTTCCCTTTTTGGATAATTGCATGTTATGCTGTATGACCTGTTAATTATCAAAACAAAGGTATAAGATTTTTCCTCATTGGTTTCTTTAATTAAGCTATTAGGTTCCCTCTACTTTTAGATGTATACTATTATCTGAAATGAGGAAGATAGCAGAAGGATACCATCATGTGTATCTAACCATTGTGCACATGAATATTATTTATCTAGTACATATTAGACAGACATGCATAAAATTTGTGTCTTTTCAAGGAAATATTCCTTCTGTTATTATTTATCTAGTACATATTAGACAGACATGCATAAATTTCGTGTCTTTTCAAGGAAATATTCCTTCGGTTAAAATTTGCTTTTTCTTTGATGATATCTAGGAGGAGTACATGCTGCTATGGTTGGATCATTGCACCCAACACCTATTGCTACACTCCCTTTCCTCTCTCCACATTCTGCTGTTGTGGCATTCTGTGAAGGGGTATTAAAGCATGCCACTGCATGGGAAGCACTGAGAGATGATCTTTCCGTTCAGGAGGCCTCAATGACTCTTGAGGAAGTGAAAGAACGGTTGCGAAATGTGTTGTCTCTCACCGATGTTACACAGTTTCCAATCCCAAAAGATCCCAGTGCTGTAATATTTGTTGCCGCCACAGTAAGTGCTAGATCTCACTTTTTGCTTGGTATGGTTTACTTGAGGAGGGCCTGGAGCATTTTGATTGCTCCTTCTGATTCCAATTGATATGTAATTCCACATCAAGCATGTTTATTCCTGCCTATCTAATGTCTATTCTCACCATTGCTCCTTGGCACTTCTTTGTCATGTCAGTAACCAAACTAATCTTTTTTTAGTAGTGAAAGTACTAGCTTGATTTTGAAATATTAGCAGAACCAGTGTCGAACTAGTTTTTTGGATTCCACATTTTTCTTCTGTGAGCGGTGGGGGCAGAGTTTCTTTCCAGTAGAGTATAATCTTCTGTTCAGTAGTTTGAACCTTATCAGGGTGTTTCCTAATAGAGAAGGACTTCTCTATTACTTCATGCAAAGGAAGTATGCAAGCTCAATATGTCATTTTGATCATTTTTTCGCCTTGAAGATCATTCCCCTGCGATAGTGGTAGAGTCTAAGATAAGACGGCCACAGTGAAAAGGTGAATTGGTTTGCTATAAGTATGTTACTTAAAATTTCATCTTGATCTTTTTTTCGCCTTGAAGATCATAGCTCTGTAATAATGGTAGAGTATAAGATGGCCACGGTAAAAATGTGAATCAGCTTGCTATTTAGAGCGCCAGCAGGTAGATTATTCCTTCTTATGTAACCTATATAAGAGTTGAGACTTCCATCTCCACAGCTACCTTATTGGCTTTTGCATTAAACCACTATTTATGCAAGCAATTTGAGCTTGTACTTCACAAACATTTGATTTAGTGGTATTGTGCACCGGTGCAATCTTGAGAACCCATTGAGCTTGCTCATTTTGCAGTTGAGGGTATGAGATGATTACAGGTCTAGAACTGCCTTCCTCTCTTGAAGAGCCATGCCTTTAAGATGAAAAACTTTTCTTTAGGGTTCCGATCTAATCTATACTATATTAAAAGCATGAAGGCTCTTAGAAATGTTGGTCGAACTTTTTACCCTTCATTAAAAGATTCCCCTTTAGACAAAATTGTCTTTTCACCATTTTTTAATTTTTTAAGTATTTACTCTTTTATTTATTTAGCTTCAAGATTCACTTTTGGATTAGAATTGTTTTATATTTAGAATTCACTCTTGATTTAAGATTATTCTATTAAATAATTGTCTAGATTGGGAAGGAAAGGAAAAATATTACTATTATTTTTTTAATATTTAAGACCTTGAATTTAATTAAAATTTAAATTATTAAATATTTTGTTAATAAAAGTATGTAATATAATAAATTTAAAAAAGAAAAGAGTAATTAAAATTACATTGGAAACATTAAACTACTCCTTTTATATTAAGAATCTTTTTTAAAATTAAACTTTAATCAATTAATTATTTAACTTCTACCTATTCAACTCCAAATTATTACTTTATGTATTCATAAACTATTAACATATCTATATTATAAATAGTTGAATTGATTTTCTCATCTTTACCTGTACATAATAGATTAAACTATGTATCAAATTAATCGTATTTATTTAATTTTGTTTATATAAATATTGTATTTATTTTAATGACAAGTACTATTTATATATAATTTTTAAATTGACACGACACATACATGCAAAACACTTACACTAAACTAGTTTTATATAAGACCTCAATCACACTTATGGCTCTGACAGTAGAACAAACATGAATCTTTCCTTTGAGCTCTGGAACCCTAAGTATGCAGTATTACCTTGTCCGGAAAAAGCTTTACATAACAACCTCTATACTTAGAAAGGGAACTTTGAAGGTAATGTGGAGCTGATTATATAGCTTTATGATAGTTGAAAAGGGAAAAAAAAACACTCCAGTCAACAAACTGATATGGAACCTACTGGTGAAAGTCGTTTATACTTTATACATCCAGTGAACATATATATATATATACATGGGAGCAGTGCATGCAAATATTCAATTGCTTTTTTATCAAAATATAGTTCATAGCTCTCATTTAAATTTTTGAGCAAGGGTTTGTAACCACAGGGATTCTCATGAACCGTTCTTTTTCCAGGATGATGGCTATATTCCAAGGCACTCAGTGCAAGAGCTTGAAAAAGCTTGGCCTGGCTCAGAAGTTAGATGGGTTAGAGGAGGGCATGTATCGTCCTTCCTTCTCCACAATGGTACATTTCGCAGGGCTATTGTGGACGGTCTCAACAGACTACAATGGAAGGAGTTACCTCTGTGACATTGCCATATTTGTGAACAACAGACCATGTAATTATTATGTGTTCTTCCTCACCACTAATTTTCACTGATATTGATAGTTGATACACTGGACCACAATTGATATTATTAAGCATTTGCTGGAAAAGCTTACATTCTTTACTTCTCCGTGTTGTTGATGTTACTTCAAAGTACAATTTTTCATTGGTAAAATTTCCACCTTTAATTTTTGTCTAATACTTGTTGAACTGTATTAGTATGATACTAGTTCCTTTTTAATGTTTGTTGCTATACATGTTTTGTACATTTGCTATTTTTTGTCTATGTTAATTGTCTTGTGTCGAATACATTCTTTTGAGGGGAGGGTCTATCGGCAACAAACTCTGTCTGCATACATCTTACTCTTTGCAGACTTTACTTGTGAGATTACACTTATTATTTGTAGGCTTCACTTGTGGGATGTTGTTGGAGTTCCTTTTAATTAAGTATGCTAGTGTATCATCTGTGCTACATCAAGTTTGTGTTAGTAGTTTCTTAACGACGATTTCCCAGTTGATCAGAAGTGATTGTGATCGCCGATCGGTCAGCCTTTATTCCCCTCATTTTGGTAAGTTTTCCCTTGTTTCATGAACTTTCTTTGGGACCTTTTGTGGGTCAATCTTTTGAATGATGAAATGAATATTTATGTCAATATAATGATAGATTACTTGGAGATGCTGCACCCAATTTTTTTTCTTTTTTTAAAATCTTCTACTCAATCTCGGTTTGCTTTACTAAAAGTTGAATCATATAGTTTAGAGAAAACTAATCCCATGTGTCTTTGAATCAAAGTATTTATATTCATATACCCTATTACATTTATGCTCTCCTAATCAATTACCATTAGTAACCCCCCCCCCCCCCCTCCCCTCCTTTCGGCTAATGTCAGTGTCCATCCTATATGAAATCGATAGAGTGTTATATACTGATAGAGTAGCACAGAGGATATCGATAGGTTATCAAAATACTGACGGATTATTATAAAGGATACCAATAGGTTATCAAAAAGTTGATGGAGTATCATAAAGGATATCGATAGGTTATCAAAATACTCATAAAGGATACCGATAAGGTATCAATATACCGATAAAGTATCACAAAGAATGACAACAAACTTTTCTGTGATATTTTATTGGTATTATGTCTTAATTATTTCTTAAAAAAAGTGCTCAATCCTATATGATGTTTATAGGGTATCAATATATGATGAAATATTACGAATGATACTAATAGGGTATCAATATATGATAGAGTATCATAAAGGATTAAACTCACTTGTATATGATATCGATATGGTATCAATATACCAATGAAGTATCAAAGAAAGTATATTTTTCACTAATTTAAAATTTAATAAATACGATTTTGACTTTAATAATTTTCTTTTAATTGTTTCTTATTTATATCTTAAAGGAAAAACACAATCCTATATGATACCGATAGGGTATTAATATACCAATGGAGTATATGATATGGATATGGTATCAATATATCGATGGTGTATCACAAAGGATTAATTCATAGCAATTATGTTGACGTCATGAACGAAATAAGAAAGGGAAAATGAGGTAAGAGGGTAAATAATTTGGGTCATGAGTCCATTAATGGGTAAATAGTTTGGTGAGTCCAATTTGAGTAAATAGTTTCACAATTCGATGTATTTTGTGTAGTTTTTGCTAGTCTATGCATAAATCGTCATGTGAGTACATGCAATATTTTTTACCGTAGAACATAAAATTTTGATTAATACTTGATGATTGATAAGAGTATTTCATCATAATATTCATAAATTGATATTTAATATGAGATCTTGAGAAATAATTTGGTAAATAAGTAATTAATGCTAAAGAGAAAATACAAAAAAAAAAGTTAGTGTCCTTTCTTGATATCTAAAAAGTGATGAATTATTTTATTATAGTAGTGAATAAGTAAAAAGTAAATGGAGGGATTAGTAAATAGTGTGAATAAGCTAGTGTTTGACCATACATTCTCAAATATTTCTG
Organism: Solanum aculeatissimum; assembly: GCA_038996855.1. NCBI lineage: Eukaryota > Viridiplantae > Streptophyta > Magnoliopsida > Solanales > Solanaceae > Solanum > Solanum aculeatissimum. The sequence goes on from JBCEWC010011144.1 coordinate 10,158, forward strand.
GCAAGTCATTTTTAGTGAAGTTTTTGATGAAGTTTCACTATGTGTTTGAGTATAAATTTTGGGAGAAATATTTGGCTTTTAAAAAAACATGATTTATTCCCATAAATTTTAAAATTTACTTAAAATAAGTTTGTATTATCATTTTATAATGAATATGTAATGATACAATTAATATGAATGTAATGACCCTGTAGGTCAATTCTGTATTTCTATATTATTTATGATATTCTGAGCTTTTGTACAGAGACCTCAAACTTATTATGACCTGTTGGGATTGGTGGAATGACCATTGGGTGTTTTGGTTGAGAATTGTGCAAGTTTGCAGGTTGGCGAGTGCCAAAATGAGTTTTCTGATAAAACCCTGGTAAATGGCCTTAGAATGGGATTCTGACGGATCCGTTAGTTTCGAAATGACTAATTTGCGTTAGCAAGGTGGTTGGTTTGAGAATGAAGGGCTCCGATGTGATTTTGAGCTGAAAGTTGCAAAATGAGTTCAACTAGAAGCTAAAAAGTGTGTTTCTGTAAAAACTCAACTTAACACGCTTAGAAATCGAAAACTGATGGCGTGGTCAACTCCAAAATATCAAAAATAGTCTATAATGACCCTCCGTCAGCTGACGGGGTCATTCAGTTGCATTTTGACCCCCTTAGTTCTTTCAGCTAAATTTAGTCAGAAGAAAGTGAGGTGCTCATTTTTTCGTAGAAGGCTCCATTGGAAAATCCGATTGCATCGTTAGATCCAAAACATTAAAATCAGTGTGGTTATATTATTCGTTTGTGGAAAACGGACATCGAGAGTCTCGGGAATGGTTCGGAAAAGTTTGGGACTTAGTTGGTGAACCACCAGATAATTAACCCTCCGCGTTCGCTAGTAAGGGGCTGCTAGAGCTTTGCGTTCGTGGAGCCTTAGGCGCATTCGTAGAAGCCTGGCTGAACCAAGGCACCGCATTCGCGGAGAAGGGGTGAGGTCTATATATCAACCTTCACCCCAACGCGAATCAACCCTTATTTTCAATTTTTCCAATTTGTAAAAAGGTCATTTTAAGTCTGATTTTGGTGAACTAAAGGTTCACGTGACTCGAAATTCTGCACGGAACATCGTAACAAAGTTGGTTTTGGGATTTGACACGTATTTCAAGATAATTTCTCTGTTTTAGTTGTTATTCTCGATTTTGGTGAAAACGTTGTAAGTTGATTTTATAACCGAATTTTGATGGAATGGATTAGTATTTGAGCCTAAACTATTCTACATTCCGAGGGGAACGCGATGGTTTGCTGGGTCTTGGTTGTAGATGTCTGATTTTTAGGAATTTAGACCGAGAAATCATTGAAAAATATATTCTCCCCGTAAAGTTTCCAACTTTATTTTTCGGCTTTTCTCAATCTTCTAGGGCCCGTCTTGGGCAGAATTTTTGGTTGTAGACTTGGGATGTCGTGTGGGCCGTTTTGGAACTTTTGATCAAGATTTCGGGCATGGGGGACCATTTTTCCTATTTCAGACCCTTTTTGCCTAATTTTGCTCATTTCAGGAGATACTACAGCCCAACCAATCGTGTTGATTTTGTAAACTATATTTTAATATTTGAGCAACTTTGAAAAACTGTCATGAAGGGGAAAGCATGAATAGAATGATACGGTGTTGAGGCAACATTTTCCAGGTAGTCTAGGATTTTGCCAAACCTTAGATTGAGTGGAGTCACATGTATGCTGAGCTTGAAATGTATCTGAGATGCTAGTAGTGTCCGATATGCGTAGTGTTGTGGTTGTGGGATTGTAATATGTGTGGCTGTGTCACGACTCGAGAGTAGGTCCTAGATGTGACATGGCGAAGGAGAACCCGAGAGTCCTCGATCAAGCCATCATAGCACCATCACACACATCATCGGTTCAGAAGTGCGTAAAAGTAACAAATAACACATAAGTCTAAGGGATTTCGGGCTTTGGACTCAAGCTATGGGGATGTTGTCGGGAATGGGATAAGCATGAATCACATAACACATAACAGTTATGTTTTAAGGGGCGGGTAAGTATGACTCATGCTATGGGGGCAAGAAGGGTTTGGGACTTTCCACATAAGCACATTCCCAACCACCCATCACAATATCACAAAGCGAAAATATGACCAAGCATAATTATCCATGGCAAAGTATAGATAGACATAACATCACATCAATCCATAAAGCAACGTACAATGGAATTCGATATGTCCAACAATGCCTCTACTTAGAATGAGACGGGGCCTCAACATAATCTGGGCTCACCCTCAAGTCATAAGATAAAGGAACATAATTAAAGACATAAGGTAGATGAAATTGGATATTGCCCTTGGAGTATAGGGCTCACCACAAGCAACACTTCAAGATCTTCACTAGATGTCCAACGGTGGATGAAAATTACCTTCAGTCCCCACATGGTTAGAACATGTAGATAAAGAGTATGGATTAGCACATATAATGCACTAAGCATGCGGGTATGCCATGCACGTACACATGATCCTACAACAAGGCTAGATGATAAGGGCACACATGGTACGGAAAGGAGTGCACATAGTCAAAGGAATTTATATCATAACAATATGCCATGTCATGTCGTGCTGCATGAAGTGCAAACCTATATACATATCATAGCGGGGATGTGACCTCAACCGTCAACAAGAGAGACCAAGCGAGCTACTACTTGGAATTGGACTACTTGCTAGGTAGATCCCTAGTCAACCCTTAAGAAAGGAATACATAACAAGTCAATCCTATCAAGGGAGAATACCCATGGTGGCACATGGTTTGACAAAAAGGAGTATGGACCCTTGGAGATAGTCCACCCCGACTCCAATCCCTCGGTGCTAAGCCTTATCCCACAGAAATACATATACATATACAAGACTTCAAAATGGAGATTTGACATTTCGTTCAAAACAATGCATAACTGGGCTAAAGGCCAAATCATAATTCAAGTCTTTCCATAATTAGGCTCAAAAGCCAAACAAGAGTTTTCAAAACCAATGCAATAGGAATAGCTCATCTACATAGCATATTATATCATGCCTTATCATATAAAGATGGTGTAAACACCTATAATTTCTCAAAGAGCCATAACATAGACTTTATACGATCACATTTAGTCTATTCCCATATCTTTATCAAAATCAAGTCATATCATAACATGAGGGCCAAACCCTTAACAAGAGTTTCATCATAAAAAGTCTTTCATGCTCATGAATGCAATGCGTGGATGATCAAGAGTAGCATAGGTATTGGATAACAACTTTTCAAATCATCAATACAATAAGTCAATATCCAAAGCATGATGAAATCATCAATTTAAAGTAAAATATTTAATACCCATACTTGAATTGAAGAGCTAAGGGGACATGCATTTTTGAAATATCATGAAATCAATGGAATTCGTCAATTAGAGGCTCAATCCACTTTGAAATTAATAAATTAACACAGCTCACACTTCAAGTTCAAGTAAACCATTCATAATGTTAAAGACCCATTTTCAAGAAATCAAAATTTCATCAAATTAAAGAAAAAGGTTTTTGGGTCTTCATAGTTGAAAGAGAAACCATGAATCAAGCCCACATACCTTGAATTAACCGAGAGAAATAAGAAAATTCTAAAGAAGAATTAATTTTCCCCAAATTCCCAAGCTTGCCTTAAATGGAGGTTGAGAGAAAATTGAGAGAATTTTTTATGAGGTTCAAGAGCTTGAATGAATTAAGAGTGATTAGGGTTCAATTTAGGGATTTTAGGACAGTTTAGAAAGGCTGAAACGACCCTAGGATCAATTAAAATTATAATTTGACCATTAATGAAACGGAGAAAATAATTGAGAACTGGAGACGCAGAACAGTTACACGGACCGTACAACAGTTCACGGTCTGTGAACTCGACCGTGTGGCTACACTTGGTCATTACCTTGGCTTGCAAATCTTAGGGACTTTCTGGACCATTCCACGAATAGGCTCACGGGCCGTGAGGTGTCACACGGACTGTGAACTGGTCCGTGGAACCTCACTTGGCTCAGAGTTCTGGCCCAGGGTCCCAACAACTCTCTGGATCACTCCATGGGTGCCCTCCCGAACTGTGAGGCATCGCACCGGCCGTGAAGTGGTCCGTGGAGCCTCATTTGGCTCGGGGCCTTGGTACAATACCTAGCTCACACTCTGGATCACCCGACGGATAGGCTCACGAGCCGTGAACCCCCACACGGTCCGTGGTCCTTCTGTATAGCCCTGCATTAGCCAACTTTGTCCCTTCCTTTCCAGAACACTTTCGTGCACAGATAGTCTTACCTGAAATGCCATAACTTCCGCATCCAAACTCCAATTCAAGTGAACTAATTGCATTGCAAAGATAACTCGAAGAGCTGCAATCTGATGGGTCGTAGCCCACACAGTTCATCTCGTACCAAAAGATATGGCCATTCAAAGTCAGCCCTGCCACCCGACCTCATGCAATACCCAACAAACTCAACTCCTTGGAATGTGGCCACTTAAGCAGCACCCATTACCATCACTAACCACCCATAACAAGTTCAAAACAGACCTTGATCAACCACTACGATGTTTGAAAATTTTCAGGTTGTTACATCATCTCCCCCTTGGGAACATTCGTCCTCGAATGAGCTAGACTACGACTAGAGAAAACCAATCAAGCAAGAAACATTCAACATAAATCATAACGGTTCATGCATCACTTCAAAAACCATTTAAAACTCATGTCAAGACATCATTCAAATTATTTTTGTGCTCATGTATGCATGCAATGTCATGAAACTCAAGAATTTAAGAATTAGGACCATTAAAAGAAGATAGAACTTAGCACCTTAGGCTTGAGTAGATTGAAAAAGATAAGGGTATCGCTTCATCATGTCCGACTCTGCCTCCTACGTAACGCTCTCCACTTGTTGGTTTCTCCAAAGTACCTTGACCGAAGCTACCTCTTTGTTGCGAAGTCGCTTGACCTGCCTATCCAAGATCTCAATCGACACCTCTTCATAAGTCAAATTCTCCTCAACTGTTACACCCCTCAAAGGTGTAATTACCTTAGGGTCACCAATCAATTTCCTCAACATCGAAACATGGAACACCGGATGAATAGAACTCATCTCCGAAGGTAAACCCTACCTATAAGCCACATTGCCAATTCGTTCAACCACTTCACATGGTCTGACGTACTGAGAGCTCAACTTGCCCTTTTTGCCAAATCGCATGATGCCTTTCATAGGAGACACCTTCACATAAACCCAATCACCTACATGAAATTAGAGGTCTCTTTTTCTAACATCCGCATAGGGCTTTTGGTGACTTTGAGCCGTTCTCAACCTCTCCCTAATCAACTTCACCTTTTCTATGGCCTCAATAACCAAGTTTGGGCCTATCAAGGCCATCTAACCTATTTCAAACCACCCCACTAGGGACCTACACCTCCTACCATACTATGCTTCGAAAGGAGCCGTACCGATGTTAGCATGGAAACTATTATTGTAGGCAAACTTGTTAAGCGGTAGATGGTCATCCCAATTTCCTTTGAACTCCAACACACACGCCATTAACATGCCCTCCAAGGTTTGGATTATTCTCTCGACTTATCCATCGGCTTGGAGATGAAATGCGATGCTCAATTTAATTCCAGTACCAAGTACCTTTTGAAACGACCTCCAAAAACGAGAAGTAAATTGAGTACCACGATCTGATATAATTGACCTTGGTATACCATGCAACCTTACCAACTCTCGGATATACATCTTTGCATACTCTTCGTCACTATAAGTAGTCTTGACCGGTAAGAAGTGAGCTGCCTTAGTCATTCGATCAACAATAACCCATATTGAGTCAAACTATTTACGAGTATGGGGTAACCCAACTATGAAGTCCATATTCACATCTTCCAATTTCCAAATAGAGATTTCGATATCTTGAGCCAAGCCACCGGGCCTTTGGTGTTCTACCTTCACTTGTTGGCAATTCAGAAATTTCGACATGAACTTGGCTATGTCCTTCTTCATGCCATGCCACTAATACACTTACCTTAGGTCCCGATGCATCTTAGTAGACCCTAGATGAATTGAATATGAGGAATTATAAGCCTCGCCCATGATAACCTCCCTTAGGCCGTCGATATTCGAAATTCATAATCGGTCTTGATACCGTAGCACGCCATCTCCCCCTTGGAAAAAAACCTCAATCTTCCCCTCGGCAACCAACTTCTTTAACTCAACCAAGGAAGGGTCTAAATCTTGTTTTGCCTTAACATCAATCATCACCAAAGACTCGGATCTGCTTCGAACAAGAATGCCACCCTCTTCCGAGGTGGTCAACCTAACACCCAATCTAGCCAAATGGTGTACGTCCCTTACTATCTCCTTTTCCCCTCATCCACATGCGACATACTCCCCATGGATACTCTACTAAGGGCATCCTCCACAATATTTGCCTTGCAGGGATGATAAAGGACACTCATGTCATAGTCCTTGAGAAGTTCCAACCATATCCTTTGTCTCAAGTTAAGATCCCTTTGTGTGAACACATATTGAAAATTTTTATGATCGGTGAAGGCATCAACGTGAACCCCATACTAATAATGTCTCCAAATCTTTAGAGCAAACACCATCGCCGCCAACTCGAGATCATGGGTTGGATAAATTTGCTCATGCACCTTCAATTGTCAAGACGCATAAGCTATCACCTTACCATGTTGCATAAGTACACATCCCAACCCAATCCGCGAAGCATCATAATACACCACAAATCCATCTAACCCATTGGGCAAGGTCAAAATAGGAGCCGATGTGAGCCGATCCTTCAAGGTCTGA
>JBCEWC010011145.1:0-16972 GCA_038996855.1 Solanum aculeatissimum
TCGAGGCCCCACTCTTCTATGTAGAGGCATGTTTTGGACAAATCTTACTCTTATACGTTAGACTTGTATGTTGGATAGCTGCTATGTATTATGATACTATGTTCCACTTGATCTATGATTATGTTCTCATATTATGGTAATAGCTTATGTTTCCATGTTATTATGATGGCTTGAATGTTAAGTATGATGTATGATTATGTGTTATGTGCAAGCATGCTTATCCCTTTCCCGTATTGTCCCTATAACTTGAGTCCTAAGCCCCTAAACCCTTAGAGCTTATGTACTACATGCTTTAACTTCCGCGTTTCCGAACCGATGATGAGTGTAATGATTCTATGATGGCTTGATTGAGGGTCTTCAGGTCCTCTTTCGCCATGTCACACCTAGGCCCCCTATCCGGGTCGTGACACACCCTTCATTGGAAATTGACCCGAGACCCCTTCTATGACTCGTGAACCTTTCCATGACCCGTAAAGGGTTCCGTGGATCTACAGATTTTGCTATTTTAGCCTATTTTGTCCAAAACGCATGCCAATATTGAAATCATGCCAAACAAACACAAAACACAAATCAACCCTACTAACATCACTTTGAGAACACACAAAATTACAAGTATTAAGCATCAAAAGTGCTACATTTCAACTGCACATTAGTCATAGTAGGGTTCAGTTTGACAAGGGTGGTCATACCAGAGGTAGAGAGGCAAGTGGTGTTTTGACTCATATAGGTGGAGGTTAGGGAGCTTATTATTATGCCTTTCTAGGGAGACTCGAGGTTGAGGCCTCAGATGCAATTATTACTAGTATTGTCCCAATTTGGCATCAGCCTACATTAGTGTTGTTTGATTCTAGTTTTACTTATTCATATGTGTTGACATACTTTTCTACTGGATTTGACTTGTTATGTGATCGTATGTTTGTGCCAGTACATGTTTCTACTCTAGTAGGAGATTTCTTAGTAGTGGATCAAGTCTACTAATCTTGCCTTGTGTCTTTGGTGGGTTATGATACTTGGGTGGACATGATTATTCTTGATATGATAGATTTTAATGTCATTTTAGGTATGGATTGACTATCCATGTTTCATGTTATTCTTGGTTGTTTTGCCAAAACGGCTACGTTAACTATGCCTAGTAGGTTGAGTATTGACTCATATGGTTATTATCCTAGCAAGGTGATCTCATATATCAGGGCTCAGAAATAGATTCATAGAGGTTTCCTATCCTATTTGGCTTTTATTCATGATACTAGTGTTGATTTGCCTTCGATAGAGTCTATTCTTGTGGTTTGTGAGTTCATAGATGTATTTCCCACTGGTCTTCTTGGAGTTTTGCCTAGCAGGGATATTGATTTTTCTATTGATATTTAGTCGGGCACTAAGCCCATTTTTATTCCTCCACGTCGTATGGCTCCTGCAGAATTGAGAGAACTGAAGGATCAACTTCAGGATTTGCTAAGTAAGGGGTTCATTTGGCCTAGTATATCCCCTTGGGGTGCTTCAATTCTGTTTGTGAAGAAGAAGGATAGGTCTATAAGGATGTCCATCAACTATAGACAGTTTAACAAGGTGATTGTTAAGAACAAGTATCGTTTTCCCAGGATTGATGACTTATTTAACCAGCTCCAAGATGCGACGGGGTTTTCTAAGATAGATTTGAAATCCAAGTATCACCAGTTAAGGATTAGACCATTTGATATCCCTAAGATTGCTTTCCGGGTTTGGTATGGCCACTATGAGTTTCTAGTTATGTCATTTAGGTTGAACAATGCACATATGTTGTTCATAGAGCTAATGAATTGAGTATTTCACCCTTACTTGGACTCTTTTGTGATTAAATTTGTTCATGATGTCTTGGTCAATTCCAAGACCGAGGTCGATCATGTTAGGCGTTTGAGGATTGTGCTTCAAAGGCTCAAGGAGGAGAGTCTTTATGTGAAGTTTTCTAAGTGTGAATTGTGGCTCACTTTGGTTGTATTTTTTAGGCATGTGGTGTCCAAGAAGGGTATCAAGATTGATCCAGCAAAGGTTGACATTATTAGAGGGTGGACTAGACCTACCTCCACCATAGAGATTCATAGTTTTGTGGGTTTGGCCAGGTATTATCATTGTTTTGTTTATGGTTTCTCTTTTATAGCGACCTCACTGACTAGACTCACCTAGAAGAATGTGGCATTTTATTGGTTGAAAGAGTATGAGGAGACCTTCCAAAAGCTCAAGGATTTGTTGATTACTGCACCTATCTTAACTATATCTGAGGAAGGTGTTTATTTCACCATGAATTGTGATGCGTCAAGAGTGGGTTAGGAGATGTTTTGATGCAAAAAGGAAAGGTGATTGCCTATGCCACAAGGTAGTTGAAGACTCATGAGAAGAATTATCCTACCTATGATCTAGAGTTGGTGTTTGTTGTCTTCATTTTGAAATTATGGTGGCATTATTTGTGTGGTGTTCATTATGAGATATTTACTAATCACTACATCTTACAATATATCTTTACCCAGAAGGACTTCAATTTGAGGCATAGTCATTGATTCTTTAAGTAGGAAAACTTCTAGTACGAGCGATCTTGCAGCCATCTGAGCAGAGAAGCGACCCTTGGTTAGAGATGACAAATATTAGCTAATGGATTGGTGAGATTGCAGCTTTCTGATGAGGGCGGTGTGCTTGCTTTCTTAGGGGCCCAATATTGTTTGATGGATTAGATTCATGAGCAATTGTTTGAGGATAAAAAGTTATTTCTCATTCGTTACAAGGTAACTAGAGGTGGGTCTAAGGAGGTCGTACTTGATATCAATGGTGTTCTGAGGATTGGGAGCCGAATTTATGTGCCTAAGGTGGGAGACTTGATCAAGTTGATACTTAGGAGGCTTATTGGGCTAGATATTCCATCCACTCGGGAGCAACAAAGATGTATCACAAGTTTAGTTAGAACTATTGGTGATGTTGTATGAAGAAGGATATCATTGAGTTTGTGTCCAAGTGTTTGACATGCCAACAGGTTAAGTGTGAGCATTAGAGACCCAGAGGTAAGTTTCATAGGATTTCCATTCCTACATAGAAGTGGGAGTGAATCATAATAGACTTTATGGTGGGTTTACCCACTATTGTGGGTGGTTATGACTCTATTTGATTGATTGAGGATTGTTTGACTAAGTTCACTCATTTTATTCTAGTCAAGGTTAAGTATACAACTAGAAGTTGGCTCTTCTTTATATAAGTCAGATTGTTAGACCTCATGAAGTACCTGTGTTTGATCAATGTTCCTTGTTCACTTCTCACTTTTAGAAGGCCTTACAACATAGGTTGGACACTCTGTTGGACTTGAGTATGGTATTTTACCCTTAGACAGATAGGCACTCTGAGGGAACTATTTAAGTGCTAGAGTATATGCTCGAGGCATGTGTTATTGACTTTGGTGCTAGGTGGGACAAGCATTTGCCCTTGACTGAGTTTGCTTATAACACCAATTATCATTCTAGCATCCGTATGACTCATTTTAAGGCCTTGGACGACCAGAGATTTTGATCACACATAGGTTAGTTTGATTTTATTGTAGTGGACAACCTCGAAACTAATTTTCTTAAAGATGTTATGGAGCAGGTTCATTTGATTCAAAGTCGGTTGTTGATAGCCCAAAGTCACTAGAAGAGTTATGTTGATAGGCAAGTTTGATCCTTAGAGTTCATGGAGTGTGACCGGGTATGTTAAGTACTTCTCCTATGAAGAGTGTCATGAGGTTCGAGAAAAAGGTCAAGCTCATCCGTAGGTATATTGGCCCTTTTGAGATTTTAGAACGAGTGGGAGAGGTGGCCTATAGGCTTGCTTTTCCACCTAGTTTATCTTTTTTGCATTTAGTGTTTTGTGTCTCGATGCTACAATATTATATTCCAGATGAGCCTCATGTGATTTCTCTTGATTTGGTGGAGCTAGGCCTAGACTTAACTTAAAAAGAAGAGTCGGTGACCATTTTGGACAGGCAATTCAGGAAGTTGAGAACCAAGGACATAACTTCAGTGAAAGTCCAGTGGCGACATCAGCCCATGGGAGAGGCCACTTGGGGACCGAGTCTAATATGCAAATCTGTTGCCCTCATCTTTTTGAAACATCAGGTATGTTCCTTTTCTTATGTTCAAAGACGAACATAATTTTCAGTGGTGAATGATGTAATGACCTTGAAGGTCTTTTTTTGTATTTTTAATAAAATTATAATTTTACCCCTCCCGACAACTTCCCCAAGTCATGCTTGATTAGTTTTAAAAGCTGATTTTTGAAAATCTTGTAAAGAGTTAAGTTTTTGCTAAAAAGTGAGTTATGAAGGCCTAAGTTGTAAAATTTTAAATTTTTAAGTCATATAAAGATTCGAGTCTCGAAATAAAATTTTGTTGATCCCATCAATTTCGAATATGAAAATTGGTCTAGTAGAGTTTTTGATATCAGATTTGAAGTTGTTATGTGTAATTCAGGCTCGAAGTTATAAATTGAGTTAAAGTTTGACTTATATTTGACTTTGATCAATATTTTGAGTTTTTGTGCTCGGATTGAATTTCTGAAGATTTCATTGGTTCCAGGAGGTAATTTTAGTGGTAGAGTGAGCTTGTTATAATTTTAAGGTGTTCCTATAACATTTTAGTATTTCAAATAGCCTAAACTAGTTTAGTTATGACTTATCAGATTTCGCATCAAGGAGAATTCAGATTCAATTTTTGATGATTTCATTAAGTTTGAAATGTCAAATTTAATAGGATTGCATATATGGTTTGTGTGTATCAGGTTTCGAATGAATTTTTAGAGTCCATTTTTTGATTTGTGAGTTATGTGCAATTATTGATGCTTGGTGCAACTTTTATTCTTCGCGTTTGCGAAGCCTATTTGCGATCGTGATGAAGGGACTTGTTGTACTTCGCAATCGTGAGGTTAAGTGTCGCGATCGTGATGCACATTTGATGCCTAAACAATAGCTTTTTAAAATATGATGGATTTTTACAAATTTCACCATTTTCAACTTTTTCAAGCTAGGCTAGGCAAACGTTTCAAGGATTTTTCTAGAGAAATCTTTTGGGTAAGTTATTTTCAAATATTTTCTGCAATTCCCATTGATTGATTTATGTTTTAACATTAAAATTGGAGAATTTAATTGGAAAATTTGGTTATTAGATGAACTTAATTTTTCAAAAGAAAAATGATGATTGTGAGCTCATTTTGACTCATTTTTTTAAATGGTTTCTTCCATTAGATTCCTGAAATCTTAAGGAGTATTTCTATGTAAAAAATATTTAGATTTTCATCTCATTTTCTGATATTAAGGTTTTTGGATAATTTTACTCTTTTTTTTAATTGCATAATTTTAATGTCATTAGATTAGAATTGTGATTGTGAATCCATTTTTGACTAGATTGTGGTTCTTTGGAGTATAATTGGAAGAAAAAAGCTCCGACTTTGGATTGATCGTCATTTATTGGATAAGGCAAGTGTTTTCTAACCTATGGTTAGTGTGTTGAACCTTGTATTTTCTAATTGCTTGCTTGCTTGAAATGAAATGAAATGTGAATCGATTGAAATGTGCAATTACGTGAAATTTATTGTAGGATGAGATGAGATATTGCTAGTGATGTATTACTTGATGTATTGAGGTGAAAATTTGTACATGGAATATGATATCGTATTGTGAGTTAATGATTGACGAATGATGATATAATTATTGAGCTATATTGAGCAACATGTTATTGAGCTTTATATTGTGGCATCATGTGCTCCATATCTTATTCACTTATTCTTTATTTATGTGTTCATTTGCATTGGATTGTGAAAATGAGATAAAAGAAAGATATTAATTTTTGGGATCAAGATCTCTATCAGTCGAGATTATTGAGTGAGATATTGATATTTGGGGCCAAGATTTCTACCGGTCGTGATATTACCAAAGTAATATTCTGGTGGCCAGTGTTATTTTTGATGTATTTTATTATTGAGGTTATTTTTGACAGCTGAGGTCATATTCCAGCATGTGATATTATCGAGGTCATTTTCGATGTATACATGATCTAAGTGAGACCCCCATGAGTTTTTTCCTGATTTGATCAACGAATGTGTATCATAGGACAAACATACATCACGATTATCTGACACTACATTTGTATCATATTGCACCCCACTTATTGTGACATTGGAAGTGGATTATTGAGTTTCATGTGTATGCCTACAATTATGGATATATGATTCTGTTTGACCATGCTTCCTTGAGATTGTGATACTGATTGAGCATACAAATGAGTATGAATATGCCTGCATATGTATATATTATATATGTTGTGTGTGTTGGATTTTCCTGCGTGCATGTTATAGTTTTGGAGATAAGTGGTTGGGATAGAAGGAGTACTTGTGTTCTTCATTGCTTTACTTAGGTCTAGAATTCATTTGGTGGGTACCATGTTGTTGGGTACTCAGTACCCTTGCTTACACTTGTGTAGGTTCTGAGCTCGGATAGTAAGTAACACTTCCCTTAATCATCTGAGGCTTCTCAGGAGACTTAGGGAGGTAGTTGTTATCATCTAGCAGACTCTCTCGTTTCTGTTTTTGTGTTTTGTTTTATTTAAGAACCAAGACATTGAGACTTCAATATTTTACTTTCAAATTATGTTAAATTAGTGACTTGTACATGTGACACCAAGTTTTGAGATGATTTTAGATGTTGATTCCTATTCCTTATGCTTATTTCTTGTCATTTAGACCATGTTATCGCTTTAGTTTTCATTTTCTTTACTAATTCTTGTTTAGGCTTACTTACCTCGATAGGTTGAAGGCAAGTGTCATCACACCCAATTTCTGATCATGACATTGGAAAAGAGGAAAGGTTGAATACTTTTGACTTTTTAACATATATTTTGTAAAATTAATTAATTTAATTAATTGATTAATTTAATTAATTAAATGACACATGTGAGACAATCACTTATGATTGATTGAGTAAGGATCCAGTTGAGGTCATATAAACCTGTGAAATACACTATTAAATAGCGGCTCATGGCGGGAGAGGGGGGGTCCAGCCCAAAGTTTGAGATTGTTAGAGTAATCTTCATCAAAGTTTAGATATATTTTGGACTATTTTTCCATCTAAGTATTAAATTTAACATATTGTTAATATATAAATATACATACTTATTTCTTCGGTTCGGTTCAAAAAAAATTTATTTTATTTATAAGTTAAAAAGATCATCCCAATTATTCGGGACGATTATAGGCTTAATTAAAATGTTCATGATTTTATTAAAAAATAATATAAATCTATTAGGTATAATCAATTTTTATATTCTTTTTAGTACAAATTATAGAAATCTCATACTTTATAGCCTTAATTTCAATATAGATCAACTCTTTATAAAATTACTTAAAATTCCTGATTTTTGGAGATACGTCGATACATAAAAATATGCATTGATACAACACAAAATTTTAGGGTTATTAATGATCTGTTGCATTTTAAAAGGAAATATTTCTGCAAATTTTAAAATGGCCAGAAATCACGCTAATACCGTTTCTCTCGTTCTTTTTCTTACTAATCTATTCGTAACAGAAATACAATTTCAAATTTTAAAAAATTTCCTCAAGAGAGAATTCAAAAGGTGAAGCTGAAATAGGGCTTGCTGGTTAAAACTTCCTGCTAGATGAATGTCTCAATCTTGCTACAACATTCTGGAATTTAGGAAAACGATGTCGATTACAAAAGGTATAAAAGTGATGGTGTTGTTGTGGGCGACAATATTTCTTTTGTTAATCTCAAATCAGCGATCGCCGCTGAATTGAATGTAGATGAGCAGTGGCAGAATTTATTGATCAGGTATATCATACAAGGTAATTCGTCTCTAATAACAATTTGCAATGACATGGGTGTGAAGTTGTATATTGAAGTGGAAAAAAAAGATATCGGAGTTTGGAATGTACCCACTATGTATCGATACCGTTGATTTATAAGTAAGTGAGTTATAGGCATCTGATATAGTAACCAGCTCGGTACATTGTGGTGAAATCCGACAAAATGAGTATGATATTATTGGAATGGTTGAATTTGATAATATTAGTTCATCTTATGAGGTAAACATATCGAACGTGGTCAATGTTTCAACACAACTTGAGATTAGAGAGAAACAAATGTATAAGGATATATCAGCATTGGTAAAGTTGATGGGGAAATACAAGATTAATAGAGAATTCAATTTTAGGGTTAAAAGATCAGATAATAAAAAGTACCAGTATTGTTGTTTTGTTTCAATGTTGATACAATAATATAATGTGACCAAAACTTTTTTTTGTATCAGTTCGGTGTTGATATCTATTGAATATATACATAAATTGTATCATTAGAATGTATGTGTGTATCAATTATTAAAAATTATATTGTATCAGTATTGATATACTAAAACATTAAGTTGTAAAAATTGTATCAGTAATCAATTATTTCTTTTGTTTAGGTATCCGTGAAACTAAATGATAGTTTATTAATGTGTATCATCAGTGTTACACACAGGTATCATTTTTTTGAAACTGCTTTGGTTAATATTTTGTATTTTTTGCAGCTATGTTTTGAAATATTTTTTGGACGACTGTGGTTGGAGCATGAAGGTGTCGTGCAAGAAAAATACAAATGTGTTCAAAATAAGATACTTCAATGACATACACACATGTCCAATGAGAGAAAGAATCCTGAACAATGTGGAAGCGACACTATCATTTGTTAGTGATGTCACTGCTCCAAAGCTGACTAATCATAAAAGAAATCACAATCCAAATGACATAGTTGAATATGTTAAAACTGCTTATGGGGTAAATATTTCATATCAAAAAGTGTAGCGTGCAAAGGAGCGTGCATTGGAGATGTTGAGGGATAAACCAACCGACGGATATAGACAGATACCTAAATATATACACATGTTAAATTTTGTCTATCCAGATTCTTATATAAGAATGAAAAAGGCTGGTGAAAATGAGTTCATATATCTTTTTATAGAATTAAGACCACTGATGAGGGAATTCCAGTTCTGCAGATCGGTATTAGTTATCGATGGTGCTCATCTAAGTGGAGCGTATAAAGGAATATTTGTATCAGCAAGCACGCTCGACGGTGTAGGTTTTGGATTTTGAGTTTTTGCTAATTTTTTTAATATAAAAAACATGTATCATATTGATAAAGAAACGCTACCAAATTTGGATGATGTCATAAAATACAAATGCAGGTTTCATATTGTCATTAGCATATGGAGTTGTTGACACAAAAAATGATGCTTCATGATCATGGTTCTTTGAGCAGTTCAGAAACGCGTTTGGGATTAGGGAGAAACTTTGTGTTGTATCAGATCGAAATGAAAGCATTCTAAAGAATGTAAGCACTATTTTTCCTAATGTTCTGCATTTTGCGTGCATATGTCATGTTTAGAAAAATGTTTGCATGAATTACAGGAAGAGCAAAGATCTTTTAAGTGACATGTACTACTCGATGGCAAAATATTACAGAAAGAAGATTTTGATCGAATAATGGCCAGATTAAATAAAATTGATCACAAGGTGAAAGATTATCTTGAAAATGTTGGGTATGAAAATTGATCCCGATTACATGCAATAGTAAATAGAGGGAGGGTGATGACTTCAAACATAGCAGAATGTATAAATGGTTGTCTTGTAGAAGTGAGACAATTGTCAATAATTGATTTTTTAGAGGAAACTAGAATCCTATTTGGTTCATGGCTTTGCAAAAATAGAGAAAAAATGTCCTACACCAAAGATTCTTTGGGTAGAAAATTTGAGAATATTCTTGTTGAAAATACTATAAAATGTTCGAGGATGAAGGTACGTACAATTTACAAAATATTTTTTTTTGGAAAAATCTTTATGAATGTGTATATTGTTAGT
The DNA here is from genome assembly GCA_038996855.1 of Solanum aculeatissimum. Taxonomy (NCBI): domain Eukaryota; kingdom Viridiplantae; phylum Streptophyta; class Magnoliopsida; order Solanales; family Solanaceae; genus Solanum; species Solanum aculeatissimum. The sequence continues at coordinate 9,901 of JBCEWC010011145.1, forward strand.
TTAAAAATTAAGTGAACATTTGAGAGAATATTAATTATACAATCTGTTGATGCTTAATGAACTGTTGAACTTGACAGGTTGTTCCTTCCTCAAAATATATATTTTTTATTTACGATTCATGGAGGAAATATATTGTTAGTCTTGAGAGAAAAATATGTAGCTATGGGAGATTCTAAATTGACGAGATACCATGTTTTCATGCAGTTTTTGTCTTGAAGATAAAAAAAATATAACTAATATGCATTCATATTGCTCTGATTACTACAAGCCAGAGGGATTACAAAATATATATAAAGTTGCAATGGTTCCAATGTCGGATAAAGAATATTGGACTGCTCCAAAGGAAGTTCAAGAAGAAAGTGTATTGCCGCCAAAATACAAAAGGATGCCTGGAAGGCCAAGGAAAGGCAGAAAGAAGAATGTAGGCGAAAATAAAAGAGTGAGCACAAACTGTTGTGGGCGTTGTGAACATGAAGGGCACAATAGAAGATCATGCACTTTCTTTCCAAAAGAAAAATCATACATAATATTGACAGATTTTTTTATTGGGTTTTAATTTGTTATTCCTAGAGCATTTTAAAAAAAATCGATGATGAATGCCAAAGTTGTCTGCCTGGAAGTATTGAACAACAGTATTGCTTATTTTGATATAATAGTTTTTCGTTTACTAATTACAAAAAAAAATCATTTTGGACTGAATATATAGTAAATTTAATCACAGTGATACATGAGATATTAGTTGATATGAGCTTTGACATGTACTAAAAACTAGTTGTGCGATTGAATTTGAAAAATATCTAATTGAGCTTAAAATGAGACGAGTGTACTGATACATGAGTTAATCCATTTTGATACATGATTTATATTTAATTGATACAATTTCATGAGAAAAATAATTCATAAAAAGTAAATACTTTTCCACCAAGTGCAAAAAAGTAGAAAACAGAAATTAGAATGTCATTACATAATAGAAGGTTTAATCACAGTTGTTTTGCATCAACCAAAAACAAACACCAAAAACAAACTTAGGAACCAGTTTTTTTACACAAACTATTCACTATTAACCAAATCTTCAAGATCTGTTATTGCAAATCCACGCCTAGGCCTTGGTAGATCATCACTATCACTCACAAATCCTTCATCAGCCTTATCTAGACCATACTTTCATAACAGTGATGCATATCCCTTACGGAGATAATCAATATCGATTGATTTAAATAGTATTGATATACCATCACTGAGATACTCCACAAAAGCGGCAACAAAAATATCACAATCTCTGCGTTAAAAAGATGGTGAACAAATTAATAGAAAAGAAATAAAATAAAATAAATAAAATGTAGACTAAATTAAGCATACGTACAGACTATCGGATCGCTGATGCGGAATGCAATCACCCAATTCAATAGAAAATGAATGTTGTGGATCAAGAATTTCTCCAGTTGATTGATCCTTTTGGGCAGTTAGTGACACCCAGTTGGTACGCTCATTATTTTTAAAAAAATCATCGTCTAAAAAGAAATTACGCAACATAACTTCATCTTTTGAATTTCAGGAGGTGAATTTTTGTGTCTTGAGCTAGCAGATGAATCATACACACGAATTAAGCATTTTTTCAACACAGCAACAATCAATATCCAGTGAAAATCGTCATCATAATTGACATGAATGTAAACCTCGTCAACTGAATGCCACGGAGATTCAGCAGGAATGAAAAAGCCTTTTATGAAATTAATAATTGATCTCTCGTGCGTAGCAACAACAGTAGTACGTGTCATGTCTTCCTGGGTAGTGGAAGGAGCATCTGTTGTACTAGAATAATAGTGTGCATATGTGGCATTTATGAAGTTTTTGAAGCTACAATTTGTGGTTGTGTATCTATATAGACTACTGAACTGATACTTAGCCTTTTTATGAAGGTAGTAAAATATAACATCAATGTGTTGCAAGTTGAAAGATAATTGACAAATCAAGATATTACGCAAAAGATTAAAAATGGAGTTGTTTATATATGAAATAAACAAAAACATTGACACAAAAAATAAGATATTTTCAAGCATTGATGAAACATGAAATGATTAGAAGATATTCAATACAATAGTAAATATTAGAAGCAAGGGACTATGCAAGATAAAAAAACTTGAAAACATTGATACAAAAATTGATGGGTGTTGATACATGTAATGTCGTGAATGATGTAAACAGAAATGATACAAAAAAAATTTTTGATAATTGATACAATAGTTATTGACATTAAGGATGTTTTATAATTGTGTTGATACATTAGAGATTGAGTGATGAAACAAAAAAACATGTTGATACAAGCAAATCAAATATAGAAAAAATTATAAAAAACATGAAATATGTCATGTATCATGTCATGAAAGAAGACTCTAAGTGATAAGTAAACATTATGCTAATAAATTAGATTAAAAAATTAATTTGATTTATTTACCTCATCATCCCAGCATCTATTCCTCTGAGACATGAGATAGAACCAGTTCTTGTCCTTGGGAAATGCAACAACAAAATTTATATTGGAAACACCCAACGAAGAATATCTTGAACGATAGTGCTCCTCAGTCAGTTTCCTGAGTGTATATATATATTTAGCGCAATTAAATCAAATTGAAAATAATATATATATAATAATAATAATTTATATATTTAACTAACGATAAATAAAATGAAACTTACTTGTTCGCATGTGTTTTCAATAGACCTTTCTCAACTCAGGTAGTGAAATTATTGATTAGGTCATAAGGAGGATCATAACAGATGACATACCCATCAAAAAGATATTTTTGTCGAAGATTGTATAACACTTTTTTCTTTTCCTTATCAGATGACACAAAATCTATCAAATATGGGAGTTGAAAAATCCTAGAAGGCATTCTGCTACGTGGTGCGGATGTTTGGAATGAACTATGCAGTACAATCTCTTTGCATGGAAGTGTGGTGGGCAACTAGCTATCTCTGAGAAGGAATAGGTCCTCGTCTTGTTCGTCTTCCGTAACTAAATTGACTGGCCTTACAGTTATTGGGACACGAAGCTTTGATATAATAACTTCTACTGCTTCATTTGTTCCTTTCGATATCGAAGTGGATGTAGATGAATTCTACAAATTACAATTTACAATCACTAAAAAAAGAAATAACGTAATTGTTGAAAAGAATAAATGGTTAGAAATGCTTACTGATGTTTCACTTTTTAGCTTGCCACTGGTTGAAGTTGGTTATTCATTTCCATCTTTGGAATGATGATGTCTCATATGTTGTTTAAATTGTGTATCAGTGTGAATGACAGTTGAAAAATTAATTGACATGTAATAATACATGTAAAAACATGTATCAATAATGATGTATAAATAAGAATTGAACTTTGTAAAAAATAAATTGATAAATAATAATACAGTTAATACTGTAGATAACAAACCTCAAAATGTTCTTAAAGAGCATTCTTCTATTGGGGCTCAATAACTTCTTCAATAATGGAGGGATCTTTGTAACTTCCAACAACCTTCAAAACAAAAAGATGTTGTTAGTTGATACATATATAGTTTTTTTCAAAAAACTAACAAACCTTTAAATTTTTAGGAATGTTTGACTCTTAATAGGGCTCATTAACTTCTTGAATGATGGGGGCATCCTTGTAATTGCCAAAAATCTAATAAAATTGAATTAAATATGAGACATATGAAATAAATAATTTAAAATGATAAATCAATGTATCATTGTATACATATGTGGATGATATCTCTATATAAAGCTAGTTGTTACTTTGATTCAACAAAACACAACATATATAAAATACAAGTGAATGAATACAACGTATCATTTTGAATTTGATTGTATCAGTAAAAATTATACCTCAAAAGTATCAACATTCTGTGGAACGTCTTCCGTAACTTCAGTAAAGCTGACTGACACAAAAATATCGAGTGGAGTGGCCACATTGACATTAGAATTATCCGGTCCTCTATGAGTAATATCAACATTTACGTTCGGAGCTGGTGCTTCATCGATATCCTTCATATGTTGGAAAAAAATAAATAAAAGCAATAAGAAATGAAATAAAAATTCAAATTCAGAAAAAGGTTACAGTACCTTCTCAGAAATGTGGACTTCCTTCCCAAACGCTCTCTTAACCTCATTGTGATTTGATTTGATCAGTGACTCAATATCATTGATCTTACGATCAAACGCACTGAACTTTTGATGAACCTTAAGAAACAATGAATATATTGAATTGAATAGCAATGAAAGTTTATGTATATATAATAAATTTGAGAGGTTACGTACATATTTCTTCATGAGTCTCTTTAATTTCTTAAAATTTCTGTTGTCATCTTGTTTGCCATGAGGTGTTGACTGGTCAGGAGGATTTGATACCGATTCATGTATTGCAGCCTCCCTGTAAATTTTTGCATGTCGTACAGACTTCTTAGGCTTGACAAGTACGGAAACAAAGTTTATTTGCATGGATTGTCCTTCTTTTTTCAGGTGGTTGTGGGAACATTTAATCGGCAACTCGTTTAGACCGTCTTAGAATATACTCTAGTGGCTTAGTATTAAAATCCTCAAAATCAAACAAGACAGATTTTTTCGCGTGCTTTGTATGCATAGCTGTTGTGGCTGAAAAACTTGATGTGCATGATATTAGGAACATCAATTGGAGTTGGTAACTGAAGTGCTAAAACTTCATCATCTGTGGCAACTATATTGGAACAAAAAATCTGAAAAATAAAATAATATATGAAAAAAAGGTCATTGAATATAATACTATTAATCATGGAAAGGTTTTATTAAAGTAAAATATAGTTTTATTAAAAATTGTTAATATAAATAGTTACCTCATTGAACATTTTAGACATGAATGTCTGAAATTTTGGTCTCATCCCCACAACATGCCAATTTAGAATTCTGGGGGTTTGAGAGCCTTCTTTAACAACAACATCATCAACAACTTGGGAAGCGCACTCATACATCCAAACATTTAGTGCATACAGTATGCCGTAAAAATGATATAGCTATTTATCGATTGTGAAATTTTTCCTGAAGCTTTTAATTAGTTTCTCGTATGCAATCTGCCCCAAGGGTACCGTACATAACTTTAATCCTCAACTATTTGAAAATGATCAACTGGTATAGGAGATTCAGGAAACTGAGAATACAGAAATGTGTGAATGAAGAATAAAATCGCGATTTGTGAAGCATCCTCATCGTTGTCCCATTCACCCATCATAAAGTGACTAACCAGTCAGCCTTGGTTAACACTCATTTTTGGATCAAAGAAATATTTTGTATCAGTCGGCTTGGAGATTCATCACTATATTGAAAGTCGGTGACATTATTGGTGCACTTCAAACCAGTTATGATGAAAAATTCTCTCGGGGTAAAAAATAGAACTTTTTCGTTGCCATGTCTAATGTGGATTTCGTCCATGTTGTCATGCTCAATCTCTAAAAATAAGAGGCATTTTATTATTTGTCCTTGAAAATTACACAAAGGCATCCTTAGGTAAGCACCAAAAATTGACTGACCAAACAAAGCTAATCCTCCGTCTCTGATAGAACTCTTCATAATGTCAACAAAATTTTAATTTGTAGTTACTCCAAACCTTAGGGAATGTCTAGGAATCTGTTGAATAATATACTTAATACCCTGCATTTAATAGACAAGAAAAAGCAAAAAAGTTAAAAATTGATACAAGTAATGGATAAATGTTGATACAACAAAACAGTATGAATGAGGTTGACACATGGATGTTTCAGTGTGTGAGGAAAGATAAACAAACAATTGTTGATACATGAAGCATATGTTAATTATTATTGATATATGTCTATATGTTGACAAACACAACATACTGAACCATGAATTAATTAGAACTAATACAAATAATAGTGAATTATTGATATAAACCAATAGACAACAATAAGTAAAAAAATACAAATCAGTACTGATACAAAACAAACCCAATAAGTGATATATATACAAAAAAATAAAATTGTATTGATACAAACAATACAATGTAGATTAAAAATGTACTGATACAAACAATACAATGTAGATTAAAAATGTACTGATACAATGAATATAATATTGACCCCAAAAAAATTCACAGTTGATAAAAACACTATGGTTATGAATTATTTGTTGATACATAATAAAAATACAGTGTTGTTGAATCGTTGATACAAAGAATATACAGTTATATTAAGTTTATACAACTGAAATTGTTAATACAATAAAAAAATATTTCCATGAACGACACTATGTTGATACAAGAAAAATGTGACCACAACATAATGATGATACGAAGACAAACACATCTAAAATGTTGATGAAAAACATTAATAGTTGTTGTATCAATAACAAATGAACAATAACAATAATAACACATGTTGATACATAAATAGTACATATTGTATCAACATTGTTGGGGCCATTTCACATGGGTGATACAAAAAATACTAAATATTACTGATACAGAATGAGTACAGTACACTAGCATCGTGTTGATACATGAAAGATTAACTTAAAAATTTACAATATACAATGACTAAAAAGTGTAACCTTTGACAAAGAAGGTCTGATTGTAATTGGTACAAATTTCTTCCCTTTTCTCTTGAGAGTTTTCTGACTTTTTGGTGGTGCTTCCTCATCACGGATTTTGGAAGTTGAAGCATCATCTTTCTTGTCTTTGATCTTTCCGCTTACATTATCAATGAATTCTTTAGATTTATTTTCGATCATATCAACTTCATCGAATTTCAATGGCCGTTTCTTGCTAACTTCGAAATGAGGATCATCAACTATAAGTGAAACTGCTTTGAATTGTAGAACATTTTCAATAATTAATGGTGCATGTGCATTGCAAAGGGAGGGTGATGGGGTGGCTTCCATCTCAATAATTTCTGATGATGATTTGCCTGGAAGTGAAGTTGGTGGGTTGGACTCCATTAATATATGGAGAAAAATGAACTTTGTAAAGACTTTTGGAGATTTAGGTTTAGATGAAAAGGGGGGGGGGGGGGGGAAAGGGCTTTGATAAGTTTTCTTTTTGAACTCA